>AFRD01000242.1:0-51044 GCA_000222875.2 Periglandula ipomoeae IasaF13
AGGGCAATTGAACGTGGCGATAGCCCTGCACTGCCCACTGAGCCTTTCATGGAGGAACTAAGCCTTGACTGGTCTCTTCATATACAATATGAAGCTGCGAAAATCGACCCTTGAGGCGGTGTTTTTGTGATGAATGCCCTTAGATTGGGACTGTACAGAGCGCTTGAACTCCCAAAGTAAGGCATTTGATTATGCGATAGAAAGTTTCGTCTCTTGTCATATCAAATCCTACGGGCGAAAAGATTATTCCTTGCTTTGATAAGGGGTATGCCCTGTAAGAAGTAAGACTTCATGCTGATCAATGCAGACACAATGACAGGCTTTGACGTTTCATTCGCGTACAATGCTGTTCCCGCAGCCTCCGAGCTACCATGTTCCCTATCCACGCGAGATCCGGACTTGCAGTAGTGGATAACAAGGGCCTGAATACTGTCCTATCATAGAGAATTTAGACTGAGAGAGAGGCGGGTTTATTCTCCATGCTGCGCTGTCAGGAGTTTTTATACATTGCGATGAGCTCCAGATATCCTAGCTCGAATATTTAAAAACCTTCTTCCAATTTGTTCCTTCACTTGTTTAGTACAATGCCCGCCGCGGATCACTCCGGTTCCTCTCATCATATGTCAAAAAAGCGCCTGGCTTGCGAACGGTGTCAAAATCAGAAGCTGAAATGTATTCGAAGAGATGAAAATAGTTTTGAGCCCTGCTTGCGGTGTCTACATGCCCAAGCTGAGTGTATTGTCAATTTTCGAAAGACACCTGGTCGACCAGCCGGACGCAATGCCACCTCAGACCAATCGAATTCCCTACGAAAGAGCTTGGAGTCACAGCCAAGAATCATGGAACCTAGTCCAGGATTTCAATCCGGGCTGGCACAAATGAACGACACACTGATATCAGACGATCCTCTAGACCTGCCGCCGGAATTTAACCTTGACGGTGATGGCAATGATGCAAACACGATGTTCTCCAGGTGTCCTACTTTGATGAACGATTACGACCACGATTTCTCAGATGCTCTCATGAACTACTCTGACCCAACACCAGATTTGTCATTGACCTGGCCGCCATCGGAAGACTCTAGCGTCGCTGGCTGCGATCCACGGTTTCATTTGTTAGATCAGAACTCGGACCCAGGGTTCCAGCTATCACGCTTGCAACAGAAACTGTCAAAACAACTGGTCCTCCTTAGGTCTTTATCATGGGATGTCAAAACTATCATGAAGCTAGAGAGTGGCTCGTGCAATTGTCGACGGCCATCATTCGACGATCCCCGAGATTTCAACCCACTCATCACCACCTTTGACATGATGACGGAATTTGAGCATATTCTGAACGTGCTGAGAAACTCAGCTACTAAAAGAGGCAGCAATTCATCTGCAGGTGTCCAGCAGGAAATGAAAGTCTCACATTCACTAACTGCCACCTCATGCTACTTGCAAGTTGTCTTCATATACGACCACATCCTTTCTCACCTACTAGACCAAGCAAGAGGAGATCCCACTGTCAGAAAGTTCATCTTGGATTCGAATCCAGCCATTTCACTCGGAGGTTTCGCCATACCATCGCCTAGGAATATCTTCAGGCAAATATTTGTACAACTGATGCAACTTAGAATACGACCTATCGAAATAGCGCTGGGGCTGCCTGGGGATTATCGCATTTCGAAACGGGATGATCCACCACACATGAACGATGGAGGCGGGCTTCTAGAAGGAAGACAGGGTGAATCTTTGTTGGCAGCGATCAAGATTTCGAGTGTTGCAGATGCTAGCGATGAGGGCTCGCTAGATATTATGCAGTCTTTGAAGTCCAAGTTTTCAGAGTTAGAAGCATTGAAGTAGGTTAGAGAGACTAGACTTTTGAAATACAGACTTGATCTACCTATGCGACACAGTTCGTTCTCGAGCATGATGTAGTCATGAACGCCATTTTGCTACGAATCTAAATCAAGACCTCACGCCGTTTAATTCCGATGTTAACTGCAATCGGCTTTCTGGCCAAGCCTTCTTGAACCTCCATCTCGTCCTTTCTGAGAACGAAGTCATACCTCCTCGCCCATGTCGCAGTAATCAGTTTCAATTCCATCTCTGCAAGATTTCTCCCAAGACATGCTCGTGGACCGTGACTGAATGGGATAAAGACTTTCTTCTGTCGCGGGGTAATGTTTTCCCATCTTTCAGGTTTGAACTCGTCTGCGTCGGAGCCCCAAATCTCCTTCAAGTGATGCACTGTGTAGATTGGAACGCTCATCACTGTCCCGGGTGGGAAAAAGTGTCCCTTAAGTGAGAGACCCTGGCTGCCCTGGGGTACTTCGCGAGGAAGCCCCAGGCTGATTGACGAATGGTGCCGCGGCGACTCATTGACAACGGCTCCAAGATATGCAAGCGTTTTGACTTGATCAAATGACGGAACCTCGCAATCTTGGGGAAGCGCCGTATCGAGCTCCTCTTGCAGTTTCTTCAGCACTTTCGGTGCCCTGACTACATGGTAGAGCAATGCGGCAAATGTGCTGCTTGTTGTATCGGTGCCTGCAATGAGGACAGTCAAAGCTTCAGCGGTGAGTTCCCCCATCCCGAATGGTTCTCCTTTGTCATCTCTGCCTTCTCTCAGACGTTCAAGAAAGTCTTTGTGACGGTCCGCACTTGGTGGATTATTGATGCGCTCCAAGATGCGGGCAGTTCCAAGACTACGCAGATTGTTCATTCCAGTAACTCCCGCGTGGAAGAAAGGATCTGGAATCCACTTGAGATAAGGTCGAAGCTCGGGAAGAGTGCCGACAGTCGCTACAATCTCGCTTCTTGTGGTGAGGCTTGTAATGACAGGCAGTAAGATCGTTTGTCCGTCGCCCGTGCGAATGCTGACATTCTCTGACCCAGCCTCCAGAACACCAAATGGAGCACCGAAAGCCAGATCTCCGATGATATCTAGGACAAGATAGCTGAACACAATTAGTTGACTCGTCACACATTGTTTTTTTAAGTTAAAAACATACTTCAGCCATACACGACCCTCGACATCAGCGAAGCCGTCTGGTTTTGCCTCATCTCGCGCGATTTCGTCCCACTTCCCAATGAAAACTTTCAGCCATAAGTGAATAAAGGGCTCAAAATTTCGCATAGATTGCGGGGCAAAGCTGTGAGACACAGTTTTTCTCTTGCGAGAATGTTCGGCGCGGTCGCGGGAGGTAAAAATGCTGCGGGTGGTGATGAGAGAAGCATCGTACCACGATCTTTCTTGTCAGTCAGTCATTGCCTCTGACAACGTGACATTGCTATCTGTTGCTTACGATTTCAGAAGGCCGTTACCATGGCCATAAACGGCGTTGATGACCTCTTCATCAGCAATGCTGACGTGATTAGGCTGGATGCGAACAACTGAGCCATAGCGCTTATGAGCCTCGTCGACATACTTGTAGCGCTTGCCCGCACGACAAACAAGCAACAGCCAGAAATTTGAGAATTTGGCAGCTAGCGGGCCAGGTATCCCACGCAAGTGACGGAACGTCCAAAAGTAAGGAACGAGAAAATACAGAAGAACTGAAATAGGAACGCCGATGACGAGCCACGAGAAGTTAATCAGACCAAGTGTCGCAGCCATTTTTTTTGCAACGAGATCAGTAAAGCGCCTTAGGCTATCCACATACTCAATCCAGCTAATGCAAACCTCTTCAAACTCTTAAATATGTGCCACCGACAAATGAGAGACGATCCAATTCAAAACAACAGGTACCACATTCACGCATCGCTTTTTCCAAAATACACAGGAGTGCATCTGCGTTCGGAGTTGTAGCTTGGTCATCAACAGCTGACAGTGGTTCAGCGACCAGTCGGAGGATTTAGCCTGTGAGCGCCCAGCACTAGAAAATATTGACCGGAATTTTGGTACGGACTTCCGACAGCGCAGCCTAAGGACTTCGCGAATTACTTTTTCAATGGCTCAGCCCGAATTGCCAGCGGAGTGTATATGTGCAAAGTCCAGACATTTTCAAGGACGTGACTAAGCTGTAAATGGAGGTTTCTGCTTCGCCATCAACGGCAGAAGCGGGCGTGTTAGCTTACGACACTGCATTTGTTTCAGGCTGTCATGTATTTCAACGGGGCAAAAAGAAAACACCCTTTGAGGCTCTTTGTGTTAGAGAAACCCCTACCTTGACTCTGGGGCAAGGCCAGCGGCGTGGCACATGCATCACGCGGTTATTTCACTATCAATGGTCACATGTGTCTCAAATTTCTCGCTAATGACTCTGTGCAAGGCTTCTCAGAGAAATCTCTGCATTGTAATACCTGCATTCTTCATGTTGTGCTCTCTGAATTTTGTAAATGGCCAACTGTTTGCATCAAGACATTATCACCCAGTCATAAGCCCCCGTGTCGAAGCATACATGTTAAAGGCATTTCTTTTCCCACTATATATAAGCCCTTTGAGCAGTCTTACTACGTACATATGAGTTTGTCTATGATCGAGGACACCTGAATCAGTTCTTCATCCTCGAAAGGCCGCCCAACAATTTGCAGAGTTGCCGGCTGATTGGCATACAACTCCGGATCATCTGTTGCAAATAGTCAATATCGAGGATCTCATCAGAAAAAAAAGGTTGACATACATATATTGTAGTTCGGCTCATCATAGGGATTTGTCTCTAGTGGCTGGTAAGAATCATCTTTGGCATCCAGCTTAGGGTCCACTCTGAAGTCCGATATTGGGAGAATGAGCGATGGATGATCAAGAATATTGAACAGAGATGTGTAACCCAGTATATTTTGAAGTCATGGGGATACCCTAAGCCAGGACTTGGGGGTACACGTTTCGACAGAGTATGGTTCGCTGTGTTGTTCCAGGCATCCGCAAACTGCTCTTTGAGCGCTCTGGTTCTGAGATTCAACTGTATTTTTTCAGATAATTCCGATGTATGTGATGCAATACCACCGTACCTGCAAAGCTTCCGCGGCACTCTTCGCCTCTGGGTTAAAGACTTTCAACAAATCGGCGAAGGCTGGTATGGTGGGTTCCCCGGAGGCTGCCAGCGTTGACATTGTCCCTGCTGAACCTGATTAATAGTAGATATCGAACTAAGCTATTGTGAGTTGCGACACAGACTCAAGTCAGTGGTAGCGAACTTACTGTTGTCTTCTTGATGTCCCAACAATCGAAGGGCAGCTCAAATTCGACGACTATGCACGACGGTCACTATGTTAATAGGAGAGCGTTGCAACCTAGAGTTTGAAACTCACCTTCGTGACCATTGTCTTGCAACTTTTTCCTCGTGTGCTCAATTGCTCGTAAGACGGGAGGATGGGGCATGACGACCCCATCCCACTTCAGAAGCCCGACAACAAGTTTGCGGTCCAAAGGACCCAAGCTCCTCCAAGGGACTGGAACTGAAGTTGTATCATACTTATTTCGTGGGTGTGCATTGATAATACTGGTAAACAGTTCGAGGTCTCTGAGAGACCTACAGACCGGCCCGCAAGATAACTGTATCGTAATGTTTCCGGTGTTGGTATTATGCATACCGCCCTTAGGTATTCGATCAGCCGTGGGACGAATTGCGTACAGTCCATTGAATGCCGCAGGTATGCGAATAGATCCCCCCATGTCCGTCGAAGGCGCAATAGGGCAGCCCTTCATGGCTACCAATGTTGCATCTCCTCCAGAGCTGCCTCCAGCGCATAAATCTCTGTTGAGTGGGTTTACGGTACGACCCCATAGATTGCTGACAGTTTCGAGGGCCATCCCGGACTGAGGCATTGTGGTCTTGCAAAAGAACACTGCTCCTGAGTCGCGAAGCGCTCGAATGAGGTTGGAGTCCGATTTCGAGACATTGTGCCTTCTAGTGACGTAGCTCATAGTAGATGCATGTCCTTTGAGCTCGTGGGAGTCCTTGTGTCGTGTAAGAGGATCGCTTCTTGGAAAGTTCAGTTTGTCCGCTCAGCTTACCTTGATTGCAATTGGAACACCATGCAACGGACCTTGAATCTTTCCATTTGCATCTTGATATTCATCCAGTTCTTTTGCTTGCTTGAGGCCTTCCTCGAGAAACCAGTCAGTCAAGCAATTCACCTATGATCCTAGTTAGTTGAGATCATCGCTGTGTGCGCCTGTAACACTACCAGTTGATGTGCAATGGCGGTCCTTGCAGCAAATGCCTCCAAAACTTCCACTGCTCTCAAGTCATAGGCTTCGATACGTTCTACGAGCTCGAGAACGGTGAGTTCGGTAATCTCAAGTTGGCGGGCTGTCAAGATACCGCTTGTAAGAGGCACGCTCGTCACATCCTTCAATGACTTATACCTGTCTGCTCCCAATCGCCACTGCGCAGGGATTGAGTTCAAGACAGATGCCTGAACTTCTTTGGCGGAAGCTTCCCACGACATTCTCATTAAGATTTCAACACTACTAATTTCTTTGTCGCTTGCTGGTCGGGCGCCTGTGTGCGATCAAGGGATACCTTGGATCAAATTCCGCTATAGTGATGGGTTCATGTTCTGGCCTGCCACTGGCTTCCAAACAGATTACAGCCAATCAGTGGATCGTGTCAGCATTTACGCGGCTTGTTGCCTCCTTTCTCCTCTGCCCCATTGGGACAGGGATCTTTCAAGCTCAGCTCTTCCCGGCCGTTGTTGCAAGGGCGGCATCGTCACGGCGTGGTGAGCGGATAAGATCCAATTGGTCGGCACAAAATCTCCGACGTAGACAGCGATTCGGACGAATTCCGGAGCATATCCAGTTCTGATTCCGGCAACATTCGGCAAACTCTTTCGGGAAAGCACACATCCATTCAACCGCAGGTCCCTGCCTGTTACCCAGCACTTAGATCTGCAAAAGACTGCCCTCCAGGCTGTCGCTGAATCGCATTTGTCAGCGAGCAACTGTTTGCATTAGTAATGTGCTTGCTCGCGATCCACATAGCCAGTGTTGTACCTACCAATGCTAGCCAGAGCCTAGCGGACTTGGGTCTCCGTGCATTAATGTCGACATGTTGCATTGAATTCTTTCTATGAACGGCGTGTATTTATTGTGACGTTGAAAATGTTCCGAGGGCGTATTCATCCGCTATCTGTTGACATTTTTGACAAGCACAGAAGGGCAAGCATCACATCATGGCTGTCAAAGTCATTGACAACGTCGCTGCAACGGGCATTTCCTACTACACGCCAGCTCAGGAACCACCGGCAGGCACCCAGTATGAAGGGTCAACCAAGATCTTCAGCTCTCTCACCATCCGCGGCGTTACTTTTCCGAATCGCCTATTCCTTGCCCCCCTTTGTCAGTACTCGGCCAAGGATGGCTATGCCACCGATTGGCACTTGACGCATTTGGGGGGGCATCATCCAGCGAGGACAAGGGTTAGCTATCATGGAGGCGACAGCCGTTCAGAAAATAGGCCGTATTACTCCGCAAGATCTTGGCTTGTATGATGACGGCCACATTAGACCTCTGAGCCGCATCACCGAGTTTGCTCATAGCCAGGGTCAGAAGATGGCTATTCAACTGGCACATGCTGGCCGAAAAGGCAGTGCTGTCGCTCCATGGCTAAGCGCAAATTCCATGGCAGTGAGCTCAGTCGGTGGCTGGCCCGACGACATCGTCGCTCCCTCTGCTATTCCACAAGAAGAAGGCATTAATACGGTGCCAAAGGCATTGACACTTGACGACATCGAGCAATTGAAGAAGGATTTCGCACAAGCTGCCCAGAGGGCTCTAAAAGCTAATTTTGATGCCATTGAGATCCATGCAGCTCATGGGTATCTCTTACACCAATTCTTGAGCCCTGTGAGCAACCAAAGAACCGACAAATATGGAGGCAGCTTCGAAAATAGGGTGAGGTTGCCTTTGGAAGTATGCCAAGCTGTGCGGGAGGTGATTCCCGACACAATGCCTCTCTTAGTTCGCATCAGTGCAACCGACTGGTTCGAGTTTGATGAGAATTTAAAATTGGAGTTCCCCGAGAGCTGGACGATTGCGCAGTCGATCCAGTTCGCTTCGCTTCTTGCCGAGCGTGGCGTTGACCTAGTCGATGTCAGCTCGGGTGGTATCCATGCTAAATCAGCGATCGCTATCCGGCCGGGCCCAGCATATCAGGTGCAATTCGCGAAAGAGATCAAGAACGCCATCGGCAGCAAATTATTGATCTCGGCCGTTGGCGGTATCAAGACCGGTGCGCTGGCTGAAGAGGTATTGCAGTCAGGTATTGACGCAGTTCAGGCTGGGCGATGGTTTCAGCAGAATCCAGGTCTAGTTCGTGCCTTTGCCAATGAGCTTGGCGTGAAGGTCAGAATGGCCACACAAATTGACTGGAGCTTTGAGGGTCGCGACAAGAAGGCGCAAGCAAGTTCCTGAGTAATGATTTGGTTAATACTTATTCCATACCGAAATAGCGCTGGATCTTAAATGCGAAAAGAATAGTGCTCCTTCAGGTTGGAGATAGATAGTTGTATATCACATTACTAGACCTTCCCCGATCTTGACTATCCCTGCATGCTAACTTCAATTCGGCACTATCTTCCGCAGCTTCAAATGACTTCAATCTTACTCAAAAGTCTCTTCCAAGGGTTTCTGCAATGCCAGACACGTGCCAAATCCCGCCAGCTCCTACAATCCAGAATTCGTTTCGCCCCAAGGCTGTGTTCACGGCCACATATCTCCCGCCACCGACGCGGATGGTTCCAAGCGCCTCACCAGTCTGAGGATCGAGAACACCTACACCGTTACCTGCGCCGGCAAATATCCATCCATGCTTGGAGACTCTGATACCATCATATACGAAGGAGATAGGCACACTAAGAAGACGTGGGCTGCCGATCAAAGCTCCAGGATGCCGGACATCGTACGCTGTAAGCGTGCGTGGTCTGTAGGGGTACTGTTGGTGGCTCTTGTCGGGGGACACTGCTCCAGTATTGGAAATGTACAGGCTTCCCTTTCTAGGACCGTCTCTAAAGTAAGCAATACCATTGGCTTGGTAGGTTGTGACATGAACCGATCTTGGGCGATGAGTAGTTCCGTTGACAAAGTAAACTGTTGACAATGTCGGTGGCGTGTTCTTCACAACACCTCTGCCCTAAGAGGAAATCAACACCTGCAGTGAGCAAAAGGACATTCTAATCAGAGTCTGATTGCTTACCCATCCGTAATGGTCATCCGTCATCCAGAAATTACCGTCTGGGTCGATGTCGAGATCATTTAGTCCTTGGAACGGAACCCCATATACATTATTGAGCAGAACCGTCTTCTCGAGAGATTTGGGAGAGATCTTGATCAGAGAAGCTGCCTCTTGGTCACTCCCATCTGTAACAACGTAATATGTTCCGTTATGGAACACACATCCGTGGACATTGTAGGTAGGCGGATTTGTCACAATTTTACGAAGCTCAGATGTTTTCGTGTTCATCAAATATTGCCAATTGTGGACGCCATTTTCACCGCCAGGGGGTCCCCACTCTATGAGGAAAAGCTCTTTGGATGCTGGGTTATAGCACGGTGCTTCATGTGTTTGGAAGGGGAGGTCATGAAGACGACGAATCTTGGCCTTTGGGCCAATTATTTTGAAGAATCTTTTGTCATATGCGACAAAGTCTGTAGAGTTCAGTATCTCTAAGCTAATGGAGAGTTAGCTTTCTGTAAGCACTTGGAGACTGAATGTAGGTAAGACACTCGCTCGGCGGCTTGGTCGTCAGGGATGGAAGACTAGGCTCACTCATGAAGCACTTGTTTATCGGTAACATCGCTATCTGTCTGTGCGACAAAGACCGATCGGTTGAAATGGCCAGGAATAACGGCAAGAAGGGGATTCTCATAAGACAGGTACGCCCAGCGCGATGTCGCATTCTGGAAGTCCGTCGGCAGATCAGAGAGCAGGGCTGCCGCAAACGGCAACAGGCAGAATAGAACACTGGCGCGCATCATATCTGTAACCAGATTTCAGAGCCTTAGACTCTATCGGAGCTTTGATGATCAAGATAACAAGATACAGGGAGAATTTAAAGAACGTTGGCGCTTGGAGGCTGGACGTGAACCCTACTCTTCGATGTGATGTATTCCGCCGCTCGGCCGACGACGCTAACCAAGGAATACCGTCGTCTAACTGTGCGTATTGTATGACAGAATTCAGTTCAATTAGGCATTTATTACATTTAACATATAATGTCGCGCTATTCGCTGTAGAGCGGTGATTGGAAAAACAGATGAGGGCATGGGGTCGGAGGGTTCTAACAGCGCCCGACAACGTTGTCCGATTTGCGCCGACTTGATCTGGTAGCTTGGCAGACCCAGCGCGCGCTTACAGCGAGTAGTAAGTCAAAGCGATCTATTTTGCTAACTAGTTGCTCAAAGTCGATAGACGGGACGAAATAAGTGTATTCTTTATTTGTTTCTCCTCCTAATCCAGTACACTTTGCGGTCTGCACTTTTAAGCGCCATCCTTGACGTGATCTTCTCTGCCTAGCCAATCTCGCAGCAAATATGAAAGCACCTCCGAGTAGAAAGCTAATTCCCATGAAAACTTGAGCCCCGACGTACTGACCACCTTGGGCGGAAATGATAGCGCCGGCGATCGGGTTTCCAGTCAGCGTACCAAAACTGACGACGGTGAAGTTCATGCCAATGCGAGCGCCGCGTTTCGATAGATCCGTAGTGAGGCTAGAAATCCCGGCAGGAAAGAGGCTCAAAATACTTCCTGCAATAATGCCGTAAAATACCGTCCAAGTGTATACCTCGCCGGATGTGCGCACAGCTATCCAGGAGAACAGTGCAATCGCAGCGAACAAGCAAGCTGGTATCATCATGTTCAGAGGTTCAATGACATCGGCAAAGTAATTCGGCAACAAGCGCCCGAAAACTCCTACACCGCTCAGTATCAGCAGAAGATTGAGTGATTCCATGTATTCGAACTTGGGGGTGACAATGGCACGACTGTAAGAGGCGAGGTAGTAGAACCCGAAGAAGACGACCCAAAAGTTCTAGATGGAGGGTTATTTATGAGTACTCAAGTAAGGATTATCATAATACTTACGAAGAACATTCCGATAGTAAAGAATGTGTATTCGAGCTCTTTGAAAGCGACCCATTCCACCAGTGTGTCGGCTTTTCGCGGCTTCAGTCGTGGCTGCATGCAAACGCACACAAAGACAAGTGTCGCCAGCTGTACAAAGCAAATACCTCGCAGGGCCCAAAATACCCCAACAGTAGGTATGAGCTGTCTGGCCATGGCAGAAAAGACGAGTCCCCCAGTGACAGAGCCACACGTCGCAAAACCGATGGCTAATGACCGCTTCTTCTCAAAGTAGGTAGAGACAACTGATACTGCAGGAGTAACAAGACAGCCGCTGCCAAGCCCACAGCAGATACCTTGAAAAAGCATGAGCTGCCAGTATTTTGACGACACTGAGGCGGTGAATACACCTAGTTGTGAGCCCGGTGCCGAGAATCAGCACATGTCGCAAGTACCCAGTATCCGTGAATCGGCCGATGAAGGCGCCCACGAAAAAACTAAGAAAAACTTGGATCGATCCAATCCAAGATACGTCGGATGGTGGCCGATCAAGAATACTGGTGTAGTATGTCTGGAAGATACCGAAGCTGTTAATGAAGCCCCAGGTATTCATGAAAAGGAAATGTCCACATAATGCTGTGATCCACGATCAGTTAAATACTTTTTCTTGAGATGAGTTGGAAGCTTCACCACAGAGCCATGCTTTCCATCCGCCATCGGGAGACGGTTGAATATCTTCCTCCACCTCTAGACCATGCTCAGCGCCGGTGGCGGCGGGCTGATCCACGTTCTTCTCTACGTCAACATAGTTTTGCGGAGCCAAAAGCAGCTCGCTCTTGTGTGATGACGATGAGCTGCTAGCAGGTTCCCTTGCCTTTCTTGTTGGCGACATAGCTAGAGTGCGTGTTTGTGAAGGTGGTTGACGGGGATGCATGGGTAATTTAGAGCGAGAATGTTACGACTCCGTGTGTACACTAGCGTCGCTGATCTAAAGGACCCAAATTCGATAGAAAAAATAAAGTGCGAACTGCAATTTTCATTAGAAATCATCCAAGCAATCTGTGTCCGATTGGCGGAGATGGTCCACCCATTAGTCGTCCCGCATTACCTTGGATATCGGCCGAGAAGTCGTACTTGTTGTTCCGCGCACACTCATGCCCAAATGCGGTTTCTTAGCTACTTACAGAATCAAAGAATTGGGACTGCAAATACAAATTTTCACTCATTCATTCGAACTACAGATCACCAAAACTACTTGCTGGTGTTGGTTGGAGATCGGGTCTTCAATTCCGGCGTCTGCCTCGAGTGACAGATAGCATCTACACAAGCACTTTCCACTTATGTAGCTTTCGAGCCAAATATTACTAAGTAACTCAATAGGGCCATTCAATTGAGGAACGCGTATTACTCAGATGTCTAAAGAACGTTCATTTTGCACTAGGCGCAATGAATTTTTCGTAACATGGCGATCTAAATCGCGGGGCCGCAGTGTCTTTTTACTTTCCGCAGGACGTCTATACTACAAACTCAGAGCCTGGCCGACTTCTGTCAAGAATCGGTTGTACGCAATTCGGAGAAACTCTCCTCTATTCTTGTCCTGCGCGAAATCGATCTTCCATCCACACTCAGTGAGTTGATCGTATAGTGTTCGCGTATTATGGCTGTTTCTGGCTGCCTCATCGGTCTGGTCGGTCGGGCCAACTTTTCCAGGACTAGATTTCCAGTAAAAGTACACTTGAGCGAAGGTCTTCGCGCGATCACCCACGAACTCTAGGTGCGGATCTGAGTCAACAAGACCAGCCAAGTGGCGAGCGCTGTCAACAGCCTGGTCTACTTCACGCCCAATGCCCTTCGTTCCGTAGTAGGTCCAGTGCAAGAACATCTTAGTCGCATCCGAG
Organism: Periglandula ipomoeae IasaF13; assembly: GCA_000222875.2. Classification (NCBI taxonomy): domain Eukaryota; kingdom Fungi; phylum Ascomycota; class Sordariomycetes; order Hypocreales; family Clavicipitaceae; genus Periglandula; species Periglandula ipomoeae. Next base: position 12,889 of record AFRD01000242.1, read on the forward strand.
CGCCGAGAGCATTGGACTGTGAGCGAAGCCAAGTCTCGAATGCTGATTGCGTTTGGAGCATTATTGAGCAGGCCGGACTTCCTCCAGTCGTGATTGGGGTATTGTTTGTCATTCTTGTTTGCGTTTTGATTGGAACTGGAACCAGACTCCCTGCCTGTGTTGTCGTGGAATAAATAGCCTGCATGAAGTTGATTGGCAAGCCAAAACGTTCGAAGGTCATTCGCCAACAAAAAAGCGCAAACTAGAGGCACACCCAGCATCTTGTGCGGATTGAAGGCGACACTGTCTGCTAGTTCGCTGCCATTCATCAAATGCTTCAGACTGTCCGAGAAGACGGCTGCCCCTCCCCAGCAAGCATCGACATGGAACCAGGCATTCACCTTCTTTGCGATTCGTCCAATTTGCTCCAAATCATCAAAAACTCCATTGACGGTGTTTCCAGAGGTCGCATTTATGAGGAGAGGTGTTTCTCCGCATTGAACGGCAACAGCGACAGTAGCGTCAAGCGCGGGCACGTCCATTGTCCCATCATACAATGCAGGCATCTGGATGACAGACTCGCTGCCCAGTCCAATGATCTGTGCTGCGTTCGACACCGAGTAGTGAGCCGCATTCGATACAAAAACAACGTATTTCCCCGGTTCAACACCTTTCCTCTTGGACTCTGGCGACACCATGTTTCGAGCAACCAGCATAGCAAGCATGTTCGCAGCGGCTCCGCCGGGCATAGTTACACCCCCAGCATGAGGACCCTGAAACCCGAAAAGTCTGGCCAGCTCTCTAATCGTGTGCTTCTCTACTGTAGTGAGTGCGGGTGATGCGCGCCAAACATGTCCATTGTTGTTCAGAATGGACAAAAACAGATCTGCGGCAGTTCCTGGCGGCGAAGGCGCGGAAACGAGTTTACCCAAGAATCCAGGTGAGGCATTGTTGACTGAACTCTGGCTCAGTACAGAAATAGCCTTGTTGAAGCCATCCACTCCCAGGCCATTGTCCGGGAACGCTCTACAAATGCTATCCAGGTCTTCATTTACTCCGGTTGTACCGTGCCTCTGTATATGCTTATGTTCCAAGCTACGTTCTATGTCGCCCTCCTCGATACGGAGTCTCAGAAATGTGGCATTTTGGACAAGTTGAAGGAGCTACAGAATGATTGTTAGGGTTGTGTTATGGTCTCCTTGTACAAGATCATGGAGTTGACGGAGACTCACATCCACATGTTGCTGCTCTTTTGAAAGGCTCGCAGCCGCCAGATCCTGACCAGCCATGTCGACTGCTACGATCGTTTCTGTATCGTGCAAATATGGCATCTAGCCGACTGAGGCATAGAAATCGCACTTTCAATCAAATACTAATTTAAATGACGACTTAAACCTTGCATCTTGTTAAACATCCCATGTTATCTCATCGTTCTATTATTGACAGCTAACTACCCTATGGCAACCAGAGACTCATTAGTTCTGAGCCAAGTGGATGCCCGGAACCCCCGATATTTGCTCAATCGGGCCAAAAAAAAAAAAACGTTCCGAACGAATCAAACCTCGTCGGAGCAATCCACTTTCGCGATAACTCTGCGAATGTGGGTCAATTCGGCTGTTGATCAACAAAGCACGCTCATCATCTCGTCACCGGCTTCGTCTCGATGGGCCTGATGTGATAAAACAGCAATGGTTGTGTTCAAGCCCTGTGAGGCTTTGAGAAGAATATTTCTGGGCGCATATTTGCAGTCCATTCACATAGTGAGACCAAATATTGCTGGGTATTCTTTCCAGATCGCCATGATTGCCGAAACCTGGACCCGAGGGAAGTTTCTCATTTCTACAGATCCTGAGCTGCTTCAGATCGATGCCATAAAATAATGCGCTAGGTTCTGATATGGTCTGGTGGGCAGGCGGTCTGCCGTCCTCTGCGCTTCTTGAAGCACTGCACCACTCTTTGTGTTTCGGCATCTATGAAACAGCATCTGAGATTGCCACAAACGGAGTCAAAGGTAAATTTGGCAGTCCATTAACAAAGTCGCAACTATATTCCTAACGAATATCATAGATCAAGCCCCATCGTTAAAACAAATTGGCCTTGCACGGGTCATCACTGACAACATCACATTTGCCTACTTGACGGATACCTATATCTTGGATGGGTACCAAGGCAGTGGATTGGGTAGTTGGGTGCTCGAAATACTGAACAAAAGGCTGAGTAGCTGGCCGCATCTTCGACGCGCCATGCTTCTAACGACAGACAAAATGCCGCTGTTCAGCAAAAATTTGGGTATGAAGGACTATAGAGAGCTTGACGACATGAAGGGAGTCTCGATTGCCATGGTGGAAGGGCCAGGCGCCCAACATTAGCTATGACGAAATCAGTGCTTCTGAATTCTGTATTCGAGTCATTCACGGATTTCGCGTATTTATGAACGCAATGAACTCAAACATGGTTCGTTCTGTAGTACGTGCTAAGATGTATGGAGAAATTTGAGCTTCTGTTCTACCACAAGCCCACCGAGCCTTATTATTCCCCAGTATTCAGAGAGTATATGCTCTACTGCTAGCAAGAGCGAGAGACATGAAAATTCGCATTTCGGTTGTGTTGCCCTGCAGCTGTTCTTCCATAATGCGAAGAATGGATAGTTCATAGAAGAAATGTTGAAGCCCTCTTGCATAACGGCGGACATGTGACTACGCCGGGCAAAATGAGACTTTTTCACCAATCGCGATTTGACGGACATTTCGTGAGCCCGGATAGAGCGAAGGTCGGAGTCTGTCTCATTTTGGCCCACGTTTCCTGAACTGTGGTCAGAGCTATTACTTCACAAATCCTCCGAGTTGCCATCGGCCAGAGTCTCCCTGCAGGGGAGAAGAGTAGGCGATCCGAGAACGAATAAACCGTCCGCGATAGTGAGCATACGAGTCCGAGCACACCTGTTACGGGAAATGGCTGCGTCGTGCTGCAAGGGATTTCATTGTTTGCATATGCCAGAATGGAAAGTCACTGAGATCCGAGAACTGCGAGGTTCGGCTCTTCGGAAAAGCATAGCACTGTTTGCAGCCAGGTGGATGTAATTCGCCACAGAGCCTCGGCTGTTGAGGTATAAGAGCCTGTTCATTCGAAATTTTGTGTGGTAAGATCATCGGTCAATCAACCAAATTTCTCCACCGAAGAGCCTATCTCGTGCAAGAGAGGAAAAGGACAAGATCTGTATTCACAATGGCCATCAGCGTTCCACAAGAATACGCCAACGTCCGCACAGCGGGACTGTCAACCATCCAATTGGCCAAGCTCTTCGATAAAGACGAGGCTGAGCTCCAGAAACTCATCAAGTCTTGTGAAAAGGATGGATTCTTCTACCTAGATCTGCAGAGCGCTGGCTCTGAGAAGTTCTGGAATGACCTCTACGCGATCGACAAGACGACGAAGGAATGGTTTGCCCAGCCTACTGATGTCAAGCTGAAAACACCCACTGTCTCACTTGCTCATGGGTGAGTTGCATCCGCCTTGCTTGGTCTTTTTCCTCTTTTGCTGACTCGATATCACAAAGCTTCAAAGCCGTGGGCAACCAGTCTGGCGCTGTCGAATCCCTCAAAGACGGTTTCGAAGCTCTCAAGGTACGATGAGTACACATAGTGTGATTGACGGATGAAGCAGAAGTGTAGTTTATTGAGATCTGTGTCGGCTAACACGAGCAGATTGGTAAATTTGAGCTCGACGGTCGATGGGCCCTTCCCGCAGTCGTACAAGATAATCGTGTGCTCTTTGACCAATTCACCGCTGCTTGTCACTTCATCTCCAAGCTCCTGCTAGATTGTATCTCTGACGGTCTCGGCCTCAAAGGCGAGGAGCGACTCGAGACCCATCACCGCGATGATTGTCGCTCTAAAAGCACGTTGTACTTCCTTCACTACCCTCCCGGTGCTCAAGATCCTACCAAAGTGGGCCAAAACATGCACACAGATATCGGGTCGCTAACAATTCTGTACGCGCCACAATGGGGGCTGCAAGTCTTCTCTCCCAACGACGGTGCCTGGGAGTACGTTGAACCTCGCCCCGGCCACGCTATTGTGAACGTGGATGACACTCTGCGATTCCTCTCCAAGAAGCGTTTCCGCTCCGCACTGCACCGTGTCCTTCCCATTGGCAACATCCAGCCAGAAGATCGGTATTCAATTTCGTATTTTTTGCGCGCGTCGGACTCTACAGAGTTTCAGGACAGCGATGGAGATGAGTCAAGTGCGAAGCAGTGGTACTTGAAGTATGAGATGTATGAGCTCCCGCATACTATTCAGAAGCAGAAGACTACGCTGTCCGGTGGAATGGCGCAAGAGTTGCAAGCTTCATTCTAGCCATGTTTGCGTTCTGCTGGCTATTTCGTTTGGTGACATTCTTTCGAGGCTGTATGCGTGCTAGGGTAACTATAGAATAGAAGTCCCAGTCTTCAATTAAATTTGCATCGGGCGGAGATTGCCATGCACGAGTTGGCTAACTTGCGTGAGAGATTCAATCCATGGTACCTTACTTGGCAACAGATTGAGGAGCTACAGCCAACATACTCTGACCATGAGAAGCAAGGATCAGTAAGTGGTAGCAGCTTTAATTTTCTGTTGGCTCCAACCATGTCATCTCTTTGTGCTCATATGAAACTGCTCATGTCCACTCAAATGCCTGCTCACCGGTCTCCTCAGCTTTCGCTGCGGGGAAAAATCCAGGTAGGCTGAATGACTTCACGGATAATCGAGGCGCGCAACCTTTTGCAGGTCAGGATACTTCTCAGCATCGATATCAAGTTGACAACGATTGTCTAAATTGCGACCGCGTTCTACACCAACTGGTAGCGCGACAAGATCAAAATGTCCGACTATTTCGAAGGCCAGTCCAACGCCAAAGTCCACGAGGGAGACATCGAGCTTGACGAGAATATCATTGCACGTCCGTACTTCCTGACTCAATTATGATTATTTCGGCGAATCGAATCTAGACCGCTTACAAAAAGCTGTTGCCAGGACTCCCAGCTGGTGCGAAAGTCAAAAACTGCCGCGGACATGGCGCCAGTAATTGGAACCAGACAGCCCGCATCGATATTGAGGAGGATGGCGAAGGAAAGACGTACTTCTTGAAAGTGAGAGCACCGTTCTGTTGGAAACTTTTCACACGTCTGTCTAACGCTCGTCTATTGCACGCGAAAAGTTAACTGCGGGCGCAAAAGGCGGGCCTATGGTGCATGGTGAATACGAATCTATGGCCCTGCTCCACGAGACTATACCATCCAATTTTCCCAGGCCCCTTGGTTGGGCCAGCTGTAAAGACTCGGGTCGCCATTTCATTCTCTTCTCCTTTCATGATCTTAGAAAGGGTCTGCCACAGATCGAATCCTTCGCATGAGCTGTTGCAACACTCCACCAACGGAGTTGTAAGCCTGGTGGCAAGTTCGGATTCCACATCACCACTTACAATGGTACCCTTGCTCAGGATAATACATGGACAGATACATGGGAAGAGTTCTATACCCGCGGTATGAAGCGAATGCTAGAGCTGGAGAGACAGGCTGCAGGTCCAAGCGATGAGCTCGACCAGATTGAGCAACCATTTTTGGAGAAAGTCATTCCCCGGTTGTTGCGACCATTAGAAAACGAAGGCAGACGAGTTGACCCGGTGCTGATCCATGGCGATTTGTGGATCGGCAACGTGGCTACGCAAAATGAAGGGGAGGAGCCGATGATGTTCGACGCTTCGTCATTCTGGGGCCATAACGAATGCAAGTTTATCCATGGTAGGTGGTGGACACATGACTAACACGCATCTTGCTTTAGACGAATTGAGCACCATGAGGCCGCTTGACAATGAGTGGGGGCGTGAGTGCTTAAGCAAGTACCACGAGCTGATCCCAAAATCGGAGCCCACTGAGGACTGGGATGGCCGCAATGCTCTATAAGCTACGTGAGTGCATCATCTGAGAAAGGCCCAAAAGTTGTTGTACTCACTCTTTAATTAGCCGAACCTACATTCACGACACAGCGTTATATCCGGAGGAACCCAAGTTTAGGAGAAAGTATGAGCCCTTATATTCCCACTGCAAGTAGTTTTGAGTCTAATTGACAGCCATGTTTTAGGTTGGTCGACGAGATGAAGAAATTTGTTGAAGAACATGGCGGTCAGTCTGTCTAATCAGGCCGGGTGTCCAATCTGGGAGGCTCTCAACAATAGACGCGAGATTTGCTACCTCGCTGCCAGCAAATAATTCTTGAAGTTGGCTTAGATTTAGTTTATCTACTCCAGAGTAAACTTTGTAGCAAGTCATCTTCATAGCGATCCAAGTTGGTAACGAATAGAATTGTCGCTATCCATTGAGTTTGCGTGCTAGCATCGGTGACTTACCATATTGCCAACCCCCGGAAGCTCTAGGCATTTGAACATGCGAGCTAACCACGCGCCTTGACTGGTGATATCTGGGCTCTCGCTGCTCCGGGTTCGCTGAAAATAAGATAATAGTCAAATAAAATAATCGCTTCGGCTCGAGGCCTGATTCTGCCGATACATGTCTATAGCCTGGCTAAGACAGATGCCAGGGAATTTGCCAAGGATGATGTGCTTCTCAGCAAGCCCTGTGCGTCACTTTTGTAAAATAAGTGCAATCTAACAGCCTCTTTAACAAGCCTCATTTGATTACATTCAGGAGCATTTCGCCACACAGGAAGCGATTGGTGCCTCAGTGAGGGGTCGCTACTTTACGGCAATGTCACGACCAACATCTCACATCCGCCCGATTGCGAGCGAAGAGCTCCATCCGTGAAGCATTTCATTTCACTCTACACCGAGGCACCATATACGTATTGTTTCGCGACTATCAAACGTGCCGCTGCCAAAGCTCAAGTTACTCTCCTTCGGACCTCAACCTGCTGTTTTTTTTTATCGGCCATTTGCAACACTTCTCTTCAACATGTCAAAGGCATTGATCCTTTCGGTCAGAATGTAATTTTGGATGAGACAATCATGGATGGTTAGCCGCCACTAAGGTCCTAACGGCGAGTAGTCCAGTCCAGCCTGTCACGCAAGTCTAATCATCAATTCAACCCTCTAGCACTCACTCCGGATGTCGCGTTGTCTCGACAAGTCGTGCTGGTACAAGCATGTGGGTAGAGACAATAAGAATCGAGTTTTTGCTTCCTGATGGGTCCAAGAAGGAGTATTTTAAGAAGGTAAGACAGCTATGACGTGCAGTCAGCAGAGTTGGTCTTCCCGAGGGACATTGGTAATCTTCTGGAACATTAGGGAGCGGTGGGCGAGCTCGGTCGGGCTATGATGCGTGGAACGTTCGAATCAGAAAAGACAATGCATTCATTTATTCCGGAATATTTTCGACAACCCTTAGCTTATGGTCGATACGGATCTCAGCCAGATGTTTACTTTTACCTGGTCGAGTATGTTGAGATGGAGAAAGTCCACCCTGATGCGGGAGCTTGGGCGTCTAATCTTTATTTAGATATGCCCTATAACTAACAATAGGCCAAGGAAAGTAGTCAGGTCTAAGCTCCCTTAGTAAGATCCTATAGGTATACCAATAAATGCTAAAATTCTAGCGACTGCACATATATCTATTTACGTGAAACATTGATACGTAACAAGGACGAGAAGGATTAAGAGGATTAGAATGATAGGCTATCCAGTTCCACTTTAGAATAGTGACATGGATTTTACTTACCTTTATCCAAAATATCTTACTAGCGCTAGAAAAACTATAGCATAGTAGTCATAGGACTTTTCTACGTTATCTTTAGTATTAGCGCTACTTATAAAAAATGAACAAGTATACTTACAGGTGAATATTTGCTGAGGTATTAATATATTTTAGTACTAAAATAATGTTGCTTTGCGCAAGTAATAAGTCTATCTATTAGTACTAGTAAAAACGTATTAAATCTTACACATATAAAGAGAGACTAATATACTATACTAATAGCTTTTGATAATATCTTCTACTTTAAAATATTTTATTACATGTAAATTTTAGTGTTTCTCTAGCCTTTAATTTAGTCTCCTACGCTTTTGCGCAAACAGCATTTAGAATCTAATTCACGGCAAGCTAGAAGAATCACCTGAGATATAAGTTTATTAGGGACTGTTAATAACGATAAAGGTTATGCTTATCAAAATGCGGTTGCCTTAATAGACCACGCTTCTGTTGGCTTTCTCCCCCATTGGGTTCTCAATACAACGGTTAGCGCAATATAACGGTCATAACTGCCCGCTCGAACAGATTGAAGACTACCCAATCCACCCGTGCAATATGATTATTGTCATCAAATCCAATACGGCGTGATGTCTTTCAAGTTAATTTCGCGACAAGAGACAAGCGACTTTGTACTTGAAACATATAAGGATAAATATTGCACTGAAAGGAGGGATTTGTATGGCTATCGTAGCAATCTTTGCCACTCGTTTGAACTAGGATTAGTTGAGGAAGTAAAGGTTAGGATGATTTAACTCAATTGTTAATAATGTCAATTCCTTCTCAAACCTACCATCGCTGCTCTTAAGGCAAAGCGTGCTGTAATTCCAATAAGCTTATAGGGCTTTCGCTTCCTTTATCAGTGTTGACAGTAGGATTGACAGAAGCAAGACGAGTTTGGTGCTAATGAATCGTGAGCACTAGATTCCTAATTATATATTTTTCTTTATGTCTATTAAACAGAATATTATGGGGTTAATCGTCATGGTAGAGAAGGCGGTGGCGGTGTAATTGACATAGTGTATCCATGATTGCATGGACAAAATACAGCTTCACTTTAGCTATCTCTTTCAATGTAGCCTATCCGCAACTTAGAATCAGAAACTGCCGATATAGATGCTATCGTAATAGCAGTAGTATGGTTCGACAAGGTCAACCATGCCCAAATATACTGGAACAAATATACCTTACGAATGTAATCTTCTGTCAAGCCCTAGGATTTCACCTTGTAATTCCCCCACACGAAGAGGAAGAAGTCCACCGTTGTTTCTAGGCCTAGAGACTCGATAGCTTGCTCCCATGCTTACATTTTTGTATCCCTTTCGTGATTCGTGAAATTATGCGGCGTTCTATGCTCTTTGTTTACCATAGCAATTACCACTGCTGATCGCACTCTAAGTGCAGTGGTCTACGGGCCGCACGGTTGAGTTTATATCTGATGCTAGAAGGTTATGTGGCTATCTTTGGGCGTCGCAGGAATCGAGTTTCAGCTACCGTGTGCTTTGCACAAGACATTGGTGGTAAATCCTTGTAATAGCCCCGAACACGGTCCTACGACTTTTGGGCGTACGCACGATCAGCAGCTCAACGATCGGAAAGCTTCCTCTTGTAATGCTCATACAGCAGTTTGGCCATTGGGTAATGCGATATAGGACTGCCATAGATATGCACAATTTGAGTTGTCCAGTCCTCGCCTAGGTTGCTGATACGGTGTGAAAGGATTCGAGCAAGATGAAGTAGATTTACATTAGCTAGGTTGACTTAGCTCCCCAAGCAGATCTAGAACCATCATTGCTCATGAAAAACTGCCACATACCCACCACTTTGAAACCATTTAGCTCAGTAGTTATGCTGCCAAATCTAGATATCCCGCACTTTATAAGAAAGGTACGCCGACATGTTTTCAATACCTACGGGCAGACACATCCTGTCGCGGAGGGAACGCCCTGAATAGATCCAACAATTCTCGTCAAGATAAAGATCCAACATCGTATTTCTTCCTGGTGTTGCGATCATTTGTATAGATCTAGCCAGAGAGGAGCTGCGGGGAATTCTGAGACAGCCGCCTGCTCTGCGAAAATCGACCTCGTCCTTTCTATTCTGTACTATTCCATTATAGTAAATAGCCTTGTAATAGAGTACCTCCCATGCGGTAGTAACTGAGCTAAGCGCAAGTAGCTGGAGCAACTTCATGATTCGGCGTTTAGTGAATGTAAAGTGGTTGTCGTGCGTCAAAATTAGAGTGTGTATAAAAGTGTGAGTGTGTTTTACAAGTGTAATTTACTCAATGATTGACTTCGATCATCTTTTTATACTTGAGATATTGAATCATTACACTAAGCAGTATAGTAAAGAATATTACCAGTTTAATATATTTTTTCTTTAGTCCTATTTATAGCATTTTGGGTAAATAAAAGGAAATTATATAGTTATAAATAAGGATAAGGTCTTAGGTTTATTATAAATAGTATATAAGTAATTAATGTGTTTCATCTAATGGCAGAATGTATTATATCTAGCATTAGAAGACTTACAAAATTGCCTCAAGAATAAAGAAAGAAAACTATGTGGGCGGGCCTGGCTTAAGCGCTAACTTCTAGTGAATAGGTTTTAACGAAGTCCACAGACTCTAAATGCGGGATCGCGAGGACGTGTCTGTGCGGCTTCTGGCAATTAAGTACAAGTTATGTCAAGTATAATGCTCTGCTGGCCACGAAGCACGGCTATCTAAGCCTTCTGGTTATCTCTGTGTCGAAATAGTGGCTATGCTTCTTGATTCCTAAATGTAATATTGCTTATATCTCCGCTTAGTCAGGTCTAGATTGTGAGCGAAGAGCGATAAAATAAAATCAGGAAGTCCTGAACAAACATACCTTTGATTTTTATTATAATTTCTTAGCGTGGAATGTTAAAATAGTGCGCCTAATCACACTAGTTGACTTGACATTTCTGCAAACTTCGCTCCCTGCGCAGCTTTTGGGGCGGCGATTTCCAGCCCGCCGTTTGAGCTAAATCACTTTAATCACGGTATATACACACCTAAAAGCCTAGCTCGAGAAGCTTTCACAGGCTTTCTCCATGAGAGCTCCCTGTTAGAGACCGCCGATATTGGCGTCTCGCCAGCACGCGGCCGGTTGGCCCAGACACCATCTTCACCATTCCGTGAATTCACATCAAACCGCTATTTCGCCGCAGCCTGCCCTCGAGGTTATAGGCCAACATGGCTCTGACCAGTCAGTTTTAGTTATTAGAAAGATCTGAAAATGTTAATGACCTTAGTAGCTGCTTCAAACTAATTCAGCCACTAGCCGGTTGAAACACGCAGAAGCACTAGATCCCCTCACTTGATACGGGTTAATGTTGTTCATCGATAGCTTCCTACCACCGAACCCACATGATAAATTTGCCCTTAGCAAAGGTTCTAGACAGGATAATGACAGTTTTGGGGGTACAAGGTGAAAAGTGTTGGATTTCAAGCCTCGGCTTTGGCGTTGATAACAGTGAAAGGATTCGGTGGCACAGCAAGCGTGTCGATGATGAGTTAAGCCAACTGCCAATTTCAGGGTACTATTGATCCTTCTTCAGAGGACTAAAAAAGCGGCCCCACCAAAAATATGCGCTAGAGCCGCGTCCCGCGATGTCACCGCCAAGACGTGCTGGACCCCAGCACGCGGTACGTCTTGGTGGTTCAAAGTTCCTGCTTAATGCGCTGCTCCCCCACGCCCTGAACATCAATCATGCATCGTGAACTCTCTACAAGATTTCGACCATGTCTCCCATCATACCCAGGAGCCTCTACCTCCACCCACCAAGGACACAAAAACTATTTAATCACGCCCTCCCACCAATTGGTCACCTCAATGATACCTAGTCCAACACCATCAACTCGTAATTGATGCTCTCCCCGCGTCGCAAAATCCTCCCCCTCGCCATCTTCTCAACCCTCCTCCTCTACTACCACTACTCCTCCTCGATAACCATCTCGCCCACCCTCGCCACCACAAAGATGACATCCCACAAACCTCTCCGCCTCGCCGTCCTCGAATGCGACACTCCCCAGCCCCAAGCGCGTGCTAAATTCGGCAACTACACGGGTGTCTTCACAGCGCTACTCGATGCCTCCGCCAAAACCTTCACACCGCCCCAATCCCTCTCCGATATAGTCACGATCTCGGCGCACGACGTCGTAAATGACCTCGATTCATACCCATCATTAGGCAACATCGACGCTTTGTTGCTAACTGGCTCGCGACATACAGCCTTCGAAAACGACGCATGGATCCTGAAACTAGTCGAGTTCACGAAACGAGCGATTGATAGTCACCGTGTAAAAGTAGTAGGCATCTGCTTCGGCCACCAAATCATAGGGAGGGCACTCGATGCGGGTGTCGAGAAGAGTCCGGATGGGTGGGAAGTTGCCGTCACGGAGGTCGATTTGACTGATAAAGGCAAGGAAATTTTCGGGCTAAATAAAATGGTACGTTGTAAAGATCGGATCACACCCATTTATACATATGTTAACCGATTGACGTATAGCGCATTCACCAAATGCACCGCGACATAGTCCATAACTTCCCCGCCGACGCCATGCCCCTTGCTTCCAACGCATTCTGTGCCGTGCAAGGCATGTACAAGCCGGGACAGTACATCACGGTGCAGGGCCACCCTGAGTTCACGAATGATATCATCTCGGAGGTTCTAGTAAATCGGCATAATGGTGGTATTTCCAGCGACGAATTGTATGAAAGGGCAATGAAGAGGGCGTCGATTCCGCATGATGGTGTTGCTATTGGGAGGGCGTTTTTGAACTTTATGCGTGAGGGGTGATGATTTTCTGTCGAGCATGCGTGGCGCTGAAGGGTGGACTGGGGACATTAAAGTATATACTGAGCAATCTGCGGAACACAGCGGGCAGTATACGCAGGTATAGAGCGCTAAACGCGTATATCAAATGGCATGTAGAGATGTGTACAGATCTCAAGAAAAAAATGTCTCCAGTATACCAAGCGCTTCGGGGCTATGGCCCATGGTTGTGCAGGACACTGACATCACAATTATCACCATTCAGCACGGAACAGCATTGGTAGTTGGACTTTCTACGTCTATCGGTTGCCAGCGGTCGGCGTACGCTTTGGTACCTATGTATAGGGCCGCTCATGCATTATCTGATCGCGTGGGAGGATCCAGCCTCCTCATCGCTGGTTTCATCGATCCCGAACAGCGTCAGATCCCACCAGTCTCTAAATATCGGACCAGGGCCAGGACCAGCAGACCCAATTCTCCATTCCTCTCGCTCACGCTCCCTCCTTGTGCGTGCTAAAGTGCCATCAATCAGCATCTCCTCCCTCGTCCGGCCGACCTTGATGCCATAGCCTTTCATGGACGACTGTTTGCTCCACGGTACGCAGCACCAGAAGCTCACATCATCTCTTGTCCAATACCGCCATGGCTTTTCCATGACCAAGAACACCGTTGAGTCTGCCATGCCTTGCATGCACAAGCTGATCAGGCCGGCCAAAACGAGCCAGAATGGCCTACCAGTTTTGTCTCCACCCATAACATGAGAGATGAATGGTATAAGCCATCCGGTCATGTACACAAGAGGGTAAACAAACAGCTGTCCCAGCTGTCGCCGCACTCTCTCTCGTGATTCAGGCATCCCCGTTGCGTTGATTGTGGTTGGCGAAAGAACTAGCTGTGGCAGTAATATCTCGTCGTGGGAGTTCTCAGAACTGTGATTGTACAAGCTCGGACGAGTTCGCTCTAGCAACACCGGGACGCCAGAAATAACTGTGATCTGAGGTGGACCTGGCCGCGAAGTAGCCGTTGTTGGTCGGCTTATGGTCGGAAATTGCCCTTGCTCTTGGCCATTCGTGTTGAACATCTGTAGTCTGTCGTTGCTCTGATTAGCAATTGGCGATGTCCTTGCCTGATCAATTGGTCGCGGAATAGGGGTCCAGGTGCTTCCAGAATCTCCTTGGTCGCATGGGGGCGAGGGAGGAATGAGACCGTGGTATGCGATAGGTGGAGTTGGAGGCAGCGGATATGGTTCCTGAGCATGATATCCATCGACTCGACACGGTACGTTGGTGCTCCTTAACTGCCCTGGCTTCTCTAGCTTCTTCATGACCCATCGCACGTAGGCATATATACACGTATATGTCAACATAATCGTTGCGACCACCACGTATCTGGGAACCCAGCTCAGCACACGGTTGGTCCAACTTGGCTCGGTCGGCAAATAGCAATATGGTCCTGAATTGACGAAAGCGGGCTTATTGATGAACGCAAGAGAGGCAAGCATTGTCGATATGAGCGCGACGACAGCGTATGCAGGGAATCGATACGGATACAATCCAGTTCTGCCTCTATATATGTATAGGCCGGTATGCACAGCCATCAATAACACCGCTAAATTGCATGCCTCGATACCGACGGCCAAAAAATAGCCACTGACTTGGCAAATATTTGACGTAGACGGGACGGTCCCTCGGGCAAGTTCGGTTGCTGGTAAGACAACAAGCCACAGCGTCTTAAGCATGTCGCTCAATATTAGCAACAGAATGAGGCTTGAAACAAATCTGTTAGTCCAGTTTTATGTGCTCTGCCCCTTTTTAGTAATGGTACTCACTCATGTCTAAAACTACGTCTCATTCGCAAGAATGACGCCACAGCGATAATCGTAGATATCAGGCTCAACCCTCCCGCAACAACGGACGATATGCAGAGAACCAAAAGTTCTTTGTCGCTCAAATCGATGTACGTCGCTTCCGTTCCAACAAGTTGTGTCGCATTTCGCTTGTTCGATCTCAAGATTTCTAGAGAACCTGGCAGGTCGACCATGAGCCACCAAAACGGCATCTCGACAGACACGGCATGGCCAGTCTTTGCTTTCTTCACTAGTATAGGGGAAGTTGGGAACTGCGCAGTCTAATGTACTCGAGAACTCTGAAGATGCCTGCAACAGCTTGCAAAGTACACTTGCCGACGTCCTCAGTCGCGACTATCAGAGGTCAACTCCTTGAGCGAGGTAAAGTGTTGCAGCTGGTGATCGGACCGACACAAATTGTGAGATGTCTAGAGAAGCATTGACGTCGGCGAAGTCAGCGTCGGGGGGGTTCTGGTGTATGATCTAGGAGGCCGAGAAGATACGCGGGCCTCAAAGAGGTCCGTCGACGCTGTGTCTACATGTATGCATGTCTCCGTCTTTTCCCTCCCGTCTTTTCCTCGGGTGACTGGGACGACATTGTCAAGCGAAGGGCAGAGCAGCTGTAGCCGCGACTGCAACCGCGACCGACGGCAAGACGCCGATGGATGCAGGCAAGCGTTATGGGGATGCTAGACCCGAGTGATTGGGTGGTGAGAGGTCAACTGGTGTGCTGTACGTGGTGTGGCTGATGGTGGGAGGCGGTAAAGGACATGAAAAACGCTCAACAGCCAGTTGATGCGGCCATTGTGTGCCGTTTGCGGGATCCTTGATTCGAGATCGGGCATCTGGCTGCAAGTGCCGGACGTCTGTTCGCTTGATTCGCCGTTTTACTCGACCGACAGTCTGTCATTCGGCCGTTTGATCGCCAAGCCCTGACACATGACCTCTCACTTTTTTGCAACCGTGGAGCGTGCCTTCCGATTTGTCCACATCACCGCCTGCATTGACCGCCACATCATGCATGTCCTTTTTTTCTCGCGTCGGTGTGTATTTTTAGGCCAACTTTGGATGCGATTGCGTCTCCTCTTTCACACCTGTGTCTGCCGTCGCGCATGGCGCGTAACGCTCTTTTATTATCCATGATAGCTCGGGTCAGTTTCGGGTATCTAACAAACACGATCGCGGCGAGCAAAGACTCTCGTTTTACCTTCCCCGACGCCGTTGAGACGTCGATAGGGGCATTGCGTGGCCTGGGCTTGTCAAACAAACCACCGTGCTCGCCTAGTGGCCAAGACCGGCAGCTCCTGGAAAAGCTCAGGCAACCAGTACTGGGTCCTATGACGTCAAACATGGCATTGTTGCGAAATGCGACCTCAGCGCGGGTCAGTTTCAATCCAAGTGGACGGGCCACCCTATACCCTTACTCCGTTTTATTTTGCGCATTTTGAAATATATATGTGCACTCGTACACGCCATGCTTATGACCACGATCATGAGTATGTGATGAATCTTTTCAAACATTGTATATTCATCCTTTTTTGTGCTCCCATTCGTTCTTTTTTATTCGCTTAACGTTTGGAAGACAAGCGGCCAGTTGGTTTGCACTTTGTGATATTTTTGAAGAGCGCTCACGAACGCAGCTCGAATATCATGTATGCCTCTCAAAAAGATGTAGCTTCGCTTAGCTAATGGTGCGGAAGCCTAAATACCGCTAGCTGTAGTCTGAGCTCCGAATGCAAAAACACTTCACTAAACACGAAATGACACAGTCCACGAGCCAATTTGAACCCAGGATGCGTTCATGATGAGTAATATCCACAAGATCGTATCTGAAGCTGGAAAGCGCAACTCGTTCGGGATTTATTGCGTGCTCAAATGGTTCTGGGAATACTTCCTCACTCCCATCATATGCTCCACGGTGCTATCTTCTTCCTGGTGCAATATCCAGCACTGCGCTCAGCTGTTGTTTCCCGTGACAATCTGGCTGACAGCTGCCGCCAGCTGTACATTAGAGACCGCCTGGCATCATGAATCAGTACCATCCATGATTCTTTGTAGTTCCACAACTTTCCTTAAGCTTCAAGCCCCGAGAAGAACTTGACCTTCTGACGCGGAAGGCTTGTTCCCCATTATAAACCTTCCAAGCATTATCAGACTTGACCTCCACGCATGTAGACAATAAGCGAACTTCTTTGTCGAAGGGTCTGAAATCGGACCTGTGTTTCTAGTTTCTTTATCACTGTTATCATCTTTGACTTAATCACGTTCTATAGCTTCATGCTTCTAGCTCCCAACCACCGCGCTTGGCTTGTTTTACTGCCTTTCTAATGGGTTCACAAATTGAATAATAACCAGGATGACCGAAAAGCAGAGCATTATTAAAACAGAGCTCTATGGCGATGAACCCTTGACGGTAAGTTACCATTTCTTCTACGCCTTTGTGGATTATGCAAACCCTTGAGCATCTTACTTACGAACATTATGACGCTCAGGTGAAGCTAGAAGACGCACAAATGAGCGATGAAAAGAGCCATGCTGAAAAATTGAAATGTGACAATCATCCAGAAAGTGACACTAGTGCTCTGGACCAATTCCACCGTCAAGGCACGGAAGAGTGGGCAACAGAACGCTCCTCTGCCACCAAGTTTGGATCGCGATGAGCATATTACAGATCTTATCCAAGAACCAATTTCACACTGCACCATCGCAAGAACTGGACTGAAAAGACCTCACCAAGATGAAAATCAAGAAATGACTCCATTGTCGTGTGAAAGCGACCCAGAAACTGACAGCTCAGAGGAGTATAATGAAGATGCGGATAGTGACTACGACCCGAACGAGCAGGTACAGTTGAGTAAGAAGGAAGAAAAGAAGGAACCCAAGACTCGTCGACACCTGCCAAAAAATGCAAGAGAGTATATGGCAAGACTGCATCGCCAAGAAGATGAGAGGCTGGCCAAACTAAAGGACAAGGACAAAGGCCGTGGGCTTCGCAGACCGTCAAAGCGCCCCAAAACAGGAGACCATAGCATTCGGGTGCAGTTACAGAGGGGTTTCTTGAGCAGATTCGGCGGACTAACAACCAGTGTGGTTCCGGTCATGCCGGAAATTCAAGCCCACACTTCTCGGGGCTAGCTTGCCGCTATGAAGAGAAGCATACCAGAAGGCTCAGACCTCCGACGAGCAAGGACTCAGCAGATAGATCTCGATGAAGCCACCAAGCTATTCGGTTACGGCAAGGTGAAGCCTTCGAGAGGAAAGTGGTCGTTGAAAGGTATGGTGTCTAAGATTCACGGCCATCAACTCACGGCTGCAGCATGGATGGTTAAGCAGGAGTTAGCCCGCTGCAAGCCATATGGCGGAATTCTTGGAGATGATATGGGTATGGGTAAAACAGTGACGAGTCTCATATGTATCGTGGGGAATCCGCCAATCCCAGAGGAAATTGAAAAATACGGCAAACGCACATTGGTGATTGTGCCAAACACGGCGGTGGCCCAGCAATGGAAGAGCGAGGTCCTAAAGCATGTGGGATCAAAACTTTTTCTTGAATCGCTGGTATATGACGCTAAATGGACCCGACCTCGCGAGTTACAGGAAAGCTCAATTATGTGAGTATACAGAATACAACAAACGGCGTTACTTCGATGGACCTCGCGGACTTATTTTGGTTTAGAATTACGACTGTGACTGAAATACGAGATCAATTCAGGGCCATGACTAAAGCTACAGAGGCTTCTGAGGGGAATGGACGGCGTCTGACGGGACGGAAGGGAAGTCCACTGTTTCAGCTTAGCTGGTATCGCATTATCCTCGATGAGGCCCAGACAATCAAAAACCCGAAGAGTCTAAGTAAGTTCCAGGGAGCTAATATTTGTCCCCATTTGCGGAAGCTCATGACATCCACAGCCAAAATAGCATGCTGCGCCCTCCGAGCAATTCATCATTGGGCTTTGAGCGGAACACCTTTGGCAAATAAGATGGAAGGTAAGAGAAATGCTGAATTTGTGAGGTAGATTCCAGATTTCTGACAAAATCCAGAGCTCCTGCCATATTTGACTTTCATTGGTTGCGACATCAATGAAAACCCAAAGCTGTTCCGTGACAAATATATGAAAGATGTACCAGAACCAACAACTTACTCTGTAATAATTGAGCACTAATTCAAACGTCATAGGGTAAAGCAAACGACAAGCTTGAGGAACTGTTGATCTCAGTCATGTACAGACGGTAAATGACCCAAGATCGCGAAGCCAGAATCAACAGGCTAACGCGTGCAATAGTACTATGGAAGATTCATTTTTCGGCTTCCAGATTATGGCACTCCCAGATAAGAAAGACCACAGTATCACCATTTCCCTCTCTGCAGAGGAGACTATCATTTACGAGTGTGTTCTTCGATAAAATAGCGCCGCGTCAAGCCCTCAGTTGTACAATCTGACTCTGTTTTAGGTTCATACGAGATTTTATTCCAGTGCCCACAAACTCTCAGCCTAAACTGGTGGGCAAAGGGCATGATGAGAACATTGACACGGAAGACGTGAAGGAGCACAAGAAAGCCGAGGTCAAACCAGCTTCAGCCAAAGGGACAGCACGGTATCTCACCCAAATAAGAATGGGAATATCTCATACGTACAATAATGAGAAATTGCTGCGCACAAAAGTTGAGATCTCAGATCTTCAAGAGCTACGGAAGAAGTTATGCGACATGAGGGAGAAAAAGAAAGTCATTGACCAGATTCTGAGGGACGACACTGTGGTCAAAGAGCTTCAGCAATATGCTACTGGCGTCAATCACGTCAGAGCATGTAGCGACTCATCAATTGAAGGCTTACTGAACTTCGACGGACATTTGCGCTTGATACAAAAGGAGTTGGAATCACGAAATGCCGAATGCGTGTGGTGCCATTGCCCTGGGCAGTGTTGCTACGAACTAGAGGAGGTGAGCAATGCAACCTACCCTGACCAATGGACAAACCACAGAAAGTGGTGTGATGCTGACATTCTAGTGCGCTCATTTTTACTGCGAGAGATGTTTGCGATTATACAAGGAGATGCCAACGTTTGGTAAGGGTCAGAGAACTGTAAGTTTCCGGATTCAGCTATTCGTGCATTGCTAATGTTACAAGACTTGTGTTGTCGATGGCTGCCAGGCTTCTCTTTTCAAAATACAGACAAAGGATACAATGGCCGATGTAGTTCAACAAGCGAGGAAAGATGAAAAGAGCCGTGAAAGTGCCATGGATAGTAATGGAGTGGCTCTAAGTCGAGAGCTGATGAATATGGGTTGTTTGGTAGCGGACAGCTACGCTCCAGGCGTTTCGCCCGTTCCGAGCTCGAAGTTAACGGTGGCTATGGCGGTGCTGTGCAGTTGGATTGCCGACCATTCCGAAGACAAGATTTTGGGTCAGTCACCTAAAAGAATCTCCTCTGATACTCTTCCAAACTAGCACCGGCTGACATACCAAGTAGTTTTCGCTCAGTTCGTCACGACGGCCCAGGTCATGGGACGAATGCTTAACGTGGAAGGCATACCATTCCTGTACTACTTTGGGTGCATGAATGAGATGGAGAAAAGTACGGCCTTGGAAGATATGGAGGTGGATGAGGAGCAGAGAGTAATGGTAGGCTATGACAAACCACAACACGGAGTTCTCATCACTAACAATCTGAACTAGATCATCAGTCTGCACTGTGGCGCAGAATCTCTCAATCTCACCTTTGCAAACAGAGTCATAGTCATTGACCCGTGGTGGAACGTCAAAAAGGAGCAACAAGCATTCTCGCGCGTGTACCGGATCGGCCAGCAAAAGGTTTGTCATGCCGTTCACATATTAACCACGAGAGATACGGAGCAAAGAATATCGTATTTGCAAAAGATGAAAAGTGAGGAAGTCGACTATGCCCTACAGGACGATATACGTGCCTGAGGTACTGCACGATGAAACGCATCACAAGTTTGATATAACTTTACGCATGACGGGAGGGGAAAAACCGCCGCGCCTTAGCGGCAATATCGGCGTCGCACAACGTGAAAGTGATGAGGGGCGGCAGTTGACTTTGATTGAAGTCTGATCGATGAACGGCCGAGAGGAAGCATTTGACGGTTCGTGATGCTATGAACGGATGGTGCTCATTGGGATTGGCGCATCACCGCTGGAATTGGAGACCGGAGTCTAAAAAAACTTGGTTAGCAAGCTCGGAAAATTGGCGAGAAGACTCGAATTTGAGAAAGCTTTAAAATGGGATAAGGAAAGCATAGCTGATAAGTCGAAACATGGAGCATCGGAACAGAAAATGGGATTCTCAGAGACACAGAGAATGCATCAGACAGATGATGCAGAACGTGCAGACAGGACGCGCCAGACAGGATCAATTGACATGCATTACGATGAGACGCGCAGAAAGTGACAATTCAAGGAGCCAAATCAAGCCCAGCCGTTTCTTTTGCTGCCGTCCCCTCGCGTCCCAGCCGAGGATGCAGGATGCAGCCCGGTCGGCGAAGGCCTGACACATCCCCATCCCAAACGAGTGTGACTCTGACGCAATCAATCCCAAGCTCGGCTCACAGACCGCATCCTGTCTCGCCCAGTCTCACCCTCACATCTCCATCTCCATCCCATCGCCATTGTTCGCAGCCTCTCCTCAATTCAACAATGCCATTCAAGCCTCATCGCTAATACAGTACAGTACACTCCCGTCAGCAATTCCGTCTATTTCCCCAGAATCTCGCAAACTCCGATCGCCAAGCTAGCCAAGAGCCCACTCGATCCAGGCACCCGTGTCCCCGGCCTTCTCAAACGTCCCTAAATCCACCTACGTCATCCACCGCCCGTTGGACGTTCGTAAAATAAACAGCCACAGACAACACGACGTTAACGCCAACCCCTGGACCTGCCTAAACCAGGAATCACCTTGCATCATCCCCGCAAGAGATGATTCTCACGGGGCATGCATAGCTAGCAGGTTTTTAGGGACACTGAGTTGCGATGTGAGATTCCCAGCGGTACGTTGCCTTCGACTCTTGCCACGGCTGTCACTGGTACTTCCAGTGGTTCTTCTGCCGCCTCGACTTCGGCTTCTGGCTCTGGAACGGCTACGTCCAAGGGGACTAGCTCTTCGAGTGCGTTTGCTGTCCCCACTGGACAAGCTCATATTGCTCCCGTTCTTGGTATCGCTGCGGCTTTGCTGGCGCTGTAAGCAACGACAATGATCACGAATGATGTTGTGGCAAGCCGTGCGCTGAATTGGCAATTGGCTGTGGCCCTCGTGGCTGTCAAAAACAAGGGGGAAGTTCATGGATGCACATCTACAAATGTCACATAAGTATATTGTGCTGTTGTCATAATACCGATGTACTTACTATTGCATTAATACAAACACATGCAAGACATGCGCGAATATACATAACTTTACATGAACATACACCAACTCCTCCACCGCATCTCACACCGGACTGGTGCACCCAAAACTCGACGCGACACTGTTCCCTGCAAACGCCGCCCTCAAGCCCTCAATGCTCGAGTACACTTCAAGCCCCGTTGTAGCCAGCCCCCCGAGCATATAGATCAGGTTGAACAGGTTGAAGAACGGGCGCTTCATGAATCCTCGCCTCCAGCGCGCAAACCCGCGATCCACATAATTGAACGTCCTCGTCTGTGGATCGAATTTCTCCTCCGTCGTCATGGCATCCTTCTTAATCCAAAAGCCCAGAGCCATGAGCGCCGGGAACGTATAGCTGAAGCTGAGAACGAAGAAGGCACCAATGAGACCCGAAATGTACGAAAACTGCGGAATTGCGGCTGCCACAATAAAAGCAAGTGCCTAGTAGATGGGGATGGTCGCAGCCCAAAGAATCTTGCCCCTACTGGCCGTCAATGGCGCAACGTGGAAGAACCTCTCGAACACCTCGATTTAGATCACTTTGAGCCCGATGTTCCCGTAGAGCGCTGCTGCAATCAGACTGCTGACGATGTTCAAGACGTTGCAGGCGGTTTGGAAGTCGTATGACGAAAGGTCCTGCATGACTGGGTTGAAGGCGTACTGGCCCTGATACGAGTACACAAAGATGCCGAAGAACAGATACATACAGTAGATGAAGACTTGTCCGCACAACAAGCCCTTCCAGAAATCCATCGGGTGGCGCATTTCGGCGAGGAAGGCGGTGAAGGTCATGCACCTGCCGTACGAGTACACGGCTTGGTTCAAGCCGTTGAGCGAGGCAACGAAGCCGGTACCGCCGCTCGCAAAGCCGTCTGGTGGCGTACCGGCGAAGGTGCGAATCGGACCAGGACCGAAATGATCGCCAAATGAAGCTTGTGTTGCTTTGAAATTGGGGGGATAGTGAACTACGACTCCAACACTAGTTGAGCAACAGAGTGGTTAGCTTGGCTCAGCTGGAAGTGCAGACAAGTTTTGGTTCAAGACCTTCAGTGCATATGAAGTGTAGCAAAGTGTCCGTAAAGACTCCATATCCAAGCAATGCGCAAGCAGTTCGTGAAAAAAAGACACTAAAAAAAGATACATACCAAATGAAGATAATAGTGACATTCACCCATACAGCAAAATTGGCAATCCACCCAAACCGCTGCAGGGTTCGAATCTGGCCCAGAATGAACCCAGCAGCCATGAAAATGACAAGACACGCCACGAAGCAGATTCCATTCCCGTTCGACCCATTATTCCCTTGCGAAATCTGCGAAATCGACTGTCCGTTGCTCAAGATCAGCGAAGAAACCGACAGTAAGAGTTGCAGGCCAAGCATAATGTTGAGCAGAGTCTGCGGCAGGCGTCCGAATAGTCGAAAATAAATGTCACCGTATGTGCGCATTGGATAACGGTCGGAATCGAGGCCGAGAAAGCTCTTCCAGATAATCCAACCAGAACTGTTGGAGTTTGGGAGTCAAAATTAGCTTCGTTTCTTTTATCACCAAGCGTGGTCGCGTGAATGCGAGGCGTAAGTTTCCCAGCACTCAAAAGATGCATCTTGTTCTGACTGCTGGAGTATTTGTGGGTGTCATAAGGTCAACTTACTAGCCTGCCATCGCACCGAAAACAGTGTACAGCGCAACACCAGGTCCGTAGCCCATCTGCGCAAATGCCCAGGGCGTGGAGAACGGACCCAAGACATCCGTCGTGATGAGATAGAAGATGGAGCCCCAGGATGCAGTTCGAATAGCCCGGCTCGCCATTCTCCATTCCTTCTCCGACACGCCGGTGATGATCTCTTCTTGACTCGCAAAAACATCTGACGAGACCGCGCCATCATTGGCATGGTGATACCCCTTGGAGAATCGACTTTGCAATGTGTTCTTGATGGTGCGTGGCTCACGCTTCTCACGCAGTGCTTTATCGGCCAATGCCTCTTCAGCGCGGGTTCTCTCCGCCCAGTAGACATATTCCTCGAAGGTAATGGACGAATCGTCCCCGCAAGTCGGTTGATGGACGTTGTTGATGTCCTTCTCGGCAATGGAAAGCTGAGCGTCGCCATCGGCGGCCATCACGCCTGGTGGCACCGACATTTCAACGGCAGGTGGTCCTTCGTCACCGATGCGTAGTGTGACGAGTATGAGCCAGACTCTGAGTTGGGCTTGTTTGACGCTACAGTTCGATGTGTCTGTCGAGCGTGTCGGCTCTTAAGAACGCAGTAGTGACTTGCTCCGCGACACGAATTCAAGCATCTAAGATTTGTGCTGAAAGTTTCACAAAACGGAAAGGAAAGTTCAATGCAAACGAGCTCCCGGATGGCGGTCGGGGTCATTTAAAGGGACCAGTCCCCATCTCCAATCAGGCTTCGATTTAACTCTGCGCTACGACGCAAGCTCCATGGTAGCTTTGCCCAACGGCACTTGGCCGCGCTCTCCTCCAGAAAAGACCCTCTCTGTGTTTCACGTCATTTCTTTCCCATTGAGGCAGCTCCATGAAAGGCGGCGATGGTTTCCCCTGGCCTGGCATTGTCGGAACGACATCGGCGCCAGCGATTGCTTCTCATGACTTCTTCGATCCAGTCCAACCGAGAAATTTGGAGCATTTTGTGCTCTTACTACAGCCACCCGGAAAAATCGGATAGATGCGAGAGATCTCCTTCTCGCCAGGTTTTGGCGATTCAAGGACCCGGTGGCGAATGGAGTTACCAGAATCGATTTCAGTGGAGCATCTTCCTTTCCAGAACCAGAGTCTTGGGCTCGAGTCGGTGACAAGCACAAATCAACCAAGCAAGATGGCGGCCCCCACCCGCGGCACTAGACTCAAGACGTTGGAAAAACCTTTTCTGGAATGACAACATGGCTGCCAGTTTTTGCTGGCCCCGTTTTAGCCTGGAGGACTAGCATCTTGGCTGCCAATAGGCCTTGCCTCGGCCAGTGGTAGAGAATGCGTCTCGCGCATAGGTCCAGACATCGCAAGGCAGGCGACGAGAAGAGCCATCTTGACGCGGAAAACAACTTGCCGAAAGTCGCAATTCCTGGCATCCTGGCATAGGCTCCAAACACCAATCGCCGTCGACAGATGCTGTTTTGTAGAGCATGGCGGGTATCGTCTCCATCAAATCCAACGAGCTACCACGGAAATGTGACCCAGTGAAATTCTAGTGTCCACACGAGCAAGAAATGGGGCGCTCGCTCCCAGTCCACAAGTAACATTGTCGTTGAAAAGATAAAAAGTGAATGGATCGTTGTTTCGTACACCAAGCAAGTTGACCACCTGCACGTACTAAACACAGTCACTGATATGGTTCAGCCCTGCTTGCATGGAGACATTGAAGTCTGCCGTCTCGAAACGCCGTCCAGTTTATCAGTGACGACTGGCGCGGCCGTTTCCCGGCAGCTAGCAGACACGACTACGGCTCTTTCGGCTCGTTCATACCCACATCGACCCCGAAGAAGGTGGATTGCGGGATGCCGTAGTGCCGTACCCGGTCGCATTACTTGTTGGAATGCCATTGGCAGAAAGACTATCTCTCTGCCCTAACCACAGATGAGTAAATGCGGTTTCAATTCAAGAGGAACGTCATTACAAATGTATTGCGCTAGGAACTGTATATTGCCTGCCGCCCTTGAATGTTCGCGAACGAATATGACATGGAAAGAAATGTCCAAAAGGCCGCCCGCGTCGTTGTTCTTCGTCGTCTGGTTCGACAATTTCTGTAATCTCAGAATCCCGTCCCATGTGGGCTGACACGGCGGGCCTAGCCCTTGAAGTATTACTTATTCTCTTCGGCGGATGATCATTGGCATGTTCCGTTGATACATGAACCATGAATTGAAGTAGGTCCATTCATGATTGATGTCCGGCAGATTGATCTGTTTCAGTCTGAAGTCAGTCAGCTGTTCTTGAGTCACAAATCACGCAGCACAATGTAGTGGTGTCGCTCCAACCTCCCATGATACTGACATGGTTGGTCGGCCGCAGCCGTCTTGACTCACATCAAAACGTATAAAGTGTCGCCATCAACTTGTACATTTCCACTTTAGCGAGCGACTTCCCCATACAAGCACGACTTCCGGCGCCGAACATCAAGTCTGCTGCCTCTTCCATTCGTCGGCGTCGCTGAACGAACTTAATAGTGGACTCCGAGGTTTGCAACCATCGTTCAGGAATGAAAACATTGGCGTCGCTACCAAAGAGCTCAACTTCTCTGGTCACCACAGTAGGATTGATGCCGACCTTGGTACCCTCTGGTATAAACCGACCATCTGGCAGATGAAACCCACCAGAAGGAATCTCACGCTCAAACATCAGTCCGACAGCAGGATTCATCCTCGTGGCCTCACGAATAACCGCGTCAAGATACGGGAGGTGTCTGATCTCCTTCCATTGAGCAGGTACCGAGAGCTGTGCCTTGCGCAGTTCTGCATGGAGTTTGGCTTGTGCTTCTGGACATTTTGCAAGGTAATAGACGATTGGCCGCAATGATCCAGCAGTTGAGTCCCCTCCGGCCAGGATGTTCAGCATGAGCCAGTTGATCACTTGATTGTCATCGACAAAGTCATAAACACCCTTGAGGCTGTTATACTTGTCAATAAAACTTTCGACGTTTTTGCGCTCGAGGGTTCCGTCTGCCAGCTTTTTTTGGTAGTCAGCCAAGAGGTTGACCGTGTATAGAAAGCCGTTGACCAGAGGCTTTGGTCCGATTCGGATGACGGGATTCTTGTCCAACCAATTGTCAAGCCACGGCATCTGGGATACCTTTATTTGAATGTAAAGGTCAGCGCAAGGGCGAGTCCGAGGAGGAGAAGCACTTGGGTGTGAGCCATACCGGTGCGAAGTAATACAAACCAGCCGTAGACTCGGCAATCGTGCCTTGGACATCCGTGCCTTGTTCAATAAAACCGTAATGTCGCCCGAAGCTGATGTTGGCCGCGAAATCCCAGGCGACTAGGCCTCACCGTGTCAGCAAGCTTTTCTTTTTTTGCATGCCGCGTAACATAAAATCAGATAATACGAGGGTCGTACAGTAGGTCAGCCAATCATTCATCATGCAGCTGGAGTCACTGGAGCCGGAAGCATCCGCGAACTTAGTTCCCAGCTTGTTTGTGAACGCCTGAATGGTTTCGTCCACCAGGGGTTCAAGCTCTAGAACCTTCGTCATCGTCCAGAAGCCTCCAATCGGCTTCGTATACTTTGCATGGAAGGCTTCGTCTTGCGTATTAAAGATGTTGGGAATCCTTTGTCCATTCACAACTACATCATTGACACGATACATGTCGCCCTGGATAGAAATTGATGAAAATTGTCAGAATGCGTCACATTTGGCAAGATTCTAGTTCTTTGTCGCTTTTCAAATAGAGTATCATACCTTTCTCCATGCATTTTTACTTGTGCTTGCGTACACTACCTTGATCAAATTTGGGTCACTCAAGCTGATAGCGTTTGGGCCAATCCGGACCGCTTTACCCCATTTTTGATGCCATCCACGAGTGACTGAATCGACATTTCCCAAGGTTGTGAGGAACGCTCTTCAAGAGTCCGTAAACTTGGCGGCAAATGGGCCTAGGAAGATCTTGAGTGGCGAAAAGAAAAGCTCCCGGACCACTGTCGCGACGATGAGCACAGTGGCAGCCAAGGCTAACTGAGCCCCGGACACCACTCCGAGTACAGCCATGCTTTCTTACCCGAGCGGCAGTCGCTTATCTCGGCTTCGTCCTTCCTGATGAGCCGGAATGAATCTGTTCCCCAATATGGTATGCTTCTCGAGAACCGTATCACAATAGAGAAGGGCATGAGGGAACATGAAATGAAAGAGAAAAGAGGTCGGATCACAGATCCGGGAGGAAGTGACCAGGAGTCCCATATTATCTGTAACAATGCGCGATGTTTCGATCACTTGGGACGGAACTTCGAAAAACACTCAAGACTTCAAGGGTTCGACGGGTTACCACGGGTCCAAGAGTCGTCCAAAATCTGAGCCGACGGCAGACACAAGTGAGTTGTGACAGAAGTTCTTGCCTCTTCCCCATCTCGAACCCTTGCATGTCTGGTACGCCAGGGAGGTTTGCGGAGAAAGTTCCAACTTGGTCCCTGTCCATGTTAGACTTTTTTTCCTTTGGTGAACCCTTGCATCGTGCCATGAAGAGGTTCAATGCCGCAGAATTGGCTCTATACCCACCGCGCGATCATTGATGACCTCGAATTTTTTTCGTCTCAAACACCTGAGACAAGGTGTCAACTACAGCAGTCGCGTACAAAGCCAGTGGACGACACTTTATTGACCAGTTGCTTAAAGTGGCTTGAATTAGGGCTTAGCGTCGAATGAACATTACATATAGAAGCAGCTGCTGTGTGCCTGCATCAAGTCATCCATTTTGTATCCCTTTGGCAGCAAGCGACTCAAAGAGACCACGGTGTGTCTTGCGCGGCATAATGCGCAGGCTGCCAATGGTGTTCTGCATAAATGGACCGCAGGATCAGAAACGTGGGCGCGCATGTCCATCCTCGAGCGACGATGGTCTGATGGCCCACGTCGTAACAAGGTTCATCTGCAGGACAAACCCATGCAGCAAAGCCAAGTGTCGCTAGAAGAAATGCTTGCGCCCGCGGAGACCAGGAATGTCACCCCGTTCCATGCCTTTTTGCGGAAGCTTGAACAAAACGGGAACATCGTGCATATCTTGGCGCCACTATTCGATTCTGAGAGGAGACGAGGAAATGATAGAGGCTGTCTGTCGCAGTTTGCTGAAGATGCGTTGGACAAGAAGAAGAGAAGTCCATTGTTGCTGTCCAAGAGGAGTCGAGTTAGCTCTAGCTGCCTCAAAATGCAGGCACCAGCAAAGACTCGAACGTCCCTTCTCTGAATCCAACACAGCCAACCGCCGTGGGCAGATGCGAATGCTTCTTCTAATGTCTACTGTACTGTAAACTCCATGTCTCCTCGCTTCCACCATTTCTTATACGATCCCACATAAACTAAACCCGCGACGCGCGATGTGCGCAGTTCCGTGGCTTGTTGCCTCCCGCGCACTAGTCAAATTAAGCGTCAACGGTATGATGTTAACGATCCTGCGCCTCCACTGGTTCCCGCAGCCGTCCACCACAGATCCCTGCGGACCACGGTGATGGACGTTGACTGACAGGGACTTGGCGCGATGCTAAGCTGCCACGCTGCTCACAGCCCGACAGGTCCCCTTCGGCACCAAGTTCTCACTCAGTACGAAAGGCGTTGGAGGCGCTGAAATTCTCCGCGACTCCACTGCGGCGAAGATTCAGCCAGTGGATTTCAACAGATGACCAGTTTACTGAAGCATTTGGGGGCAGATGCATGCCACGGTACGTGGAATTAGTGGATACTGAAGCACCAAATTGCGCACGCCGCCTGGTCAACGGTCGTTCCCGATGAATGAGCACGTATTTCGTCAGCTCTTCGATTTTCATGGGCTCAGCTTGCCCCATCTTCCGGCCAGTGACAGCTCGATATGGCAGAATCCGTGGTGTGGCATCCTCTTCCAACTGGATGGAGTCCCTAACAATCTGTGTGCCGTCCGCCAAGTGTCCGGGGTCTGTGAAGATCGATGCCAGCTCTGGTACGCGGATGACTTCCGCGACAAATATCCTTGCTGTCACGCAGGCGGTTAAGCCGGAGGAAAGGGGCGCTCTTCTTAGGCACAAGTTGCAGTTTTTGGCATAGAACCCACAATCAATTCGCTGCTGCTGTTCCAATCAGTCTTGTGTGTCGATGTGACCGGCGAGCAAGAGTTGAGATCGGTGCTATTATAGAAATCACTGGGATGGGTGAACGGACTGCTGTCCGTTCACTCAGGCATATTACAAGCCCTTGTTTCTGCCGGTGACGAATATCCTGCAAGAGATTGATACAAGGGCCTGAGGAGATCTTCGCCCACGGCTTGGTTCCTGGGGCCAGAAATGTAACGGCCCGGCTCGCCCATATATGAGATACCCATATTAATATCGGGTAGCAAAGCAAGTGATATGTGAGCGATCAATCATTGTGGTCTCTTGCCTGACAGTCAACTTCGATCCGACACCTTGTTCCCCATACCTGTATGCGTATTCTGCAGGTCAGTCTCTATTCACGTTTCACTCCCGCCTCGGTAGCCCGCAGAATAGAAGGGGCTCAGCGATACCATGAAATTCTTATATATTCTGAGGGCCTGAATCGGCTTTCATATCGATCTCTGCATCTGCCGATGGCCGAACATAACAGCGTGAGCCGAGCATGACAACAACTACGACCAGAAGAGCTGATGCTGGCTCTCCAACACCAGAGTACTTAGCCCAAAGCCAGTCGGAGTCACTGAAAAGAATTTTATGGATTGCAACAGGCCTGCCTCTTTTGCTGGTCATTTTAAGATGTTATACAAGAATATGGCTGAGGAGGGTATTTGGCCTCGATGATTATTTCATGGTTGCAGCTGTGGTACGTAATGAATTGTCCCAACCAATATACGACCACCGAGCACTGACGCTGCAATACCTTGGCTCAGTTACTCCTGATAGCTTACGTCGCAGTTCTAACGGCGGCAGCTGATAAAGGGCTAGGACGACATATCGAATACGTACTGCAAAATCCGCAGGATGTTATCGACGTTGCGCTACTCAGCTTTGTTTCACAGCCACTCGTGGTCATGTCATGCGCCTTTGGCAAAACCTCGTTTTCACTAACGCTCATCAGAGTTGCTGCCCAGCGATGGGTTATCGTACTTCTCTGGTTCCTGATAGTCTCGATGAATACTTTCCACATCTTGATTTCCATTTTCGTATTCACAAGATGTGAAAACCCACGCCATTTGTGGAATCCAGCAGTGCCATCCGAGTGTTGGCCTGCATCAGTGTTCGACAACATATCCTTGTTTATTGGCTGTACGTACCGCATGAACTCTCAGCATGCTCACGAACTAATTGAGGCCCGGGCACAGCTTATTCCGCTGCAACCGTTTTCATCTTGGCATTGCTGCCGTGGGCAATACTATGGAAGCTTCAAATGAAAAGACGGGAGAAGTTTGGCGTTGCAGTGGCAGTGAGTCTGGGTGTATTGTGAGTATCACTGGTTTTTAATCCTAAAGAATCGATCTAATGAATAATTACAGTGCCGGCTCAGTGGCGATTGTCAAGATACAGCATCTCGTTGCAAACTCTGACGGCAAAGATATCACATATTCTCTAGCATCTCTGTTATGGTAAGATTTGATATGTTCGCAACTTGTCCAACTACACTTATCATTTATTAACGAATCGCATGAACAGTTGGGCAGGTGTTGAGAATGGAGTCATTTTGCTCGGCGTGTGTGTACCAACTTTACGACCACTTTTGAAGAAAGTCTTCCCCGGTTCATCGGCAAATAAAGGCAAAGAGCCATCAGATAATAGTCACCAGCTGATTACATTTTCCAACTTCAACGTATTCTCGCCAAAAGCGAAACGTGGTCAATGGAGCACAATGGTGGAGACTGAAGTAGGGCAGGACGATACGAATGACGACCAGAGCGAGCGAAGCATACTGAAGAGGCCACCGGAAGAGAACGAAAATGTCGAGATTCGACGAAACTTTAGCAGGAAAAGTATCCGGGAACGCGCGAATCTATCAGAACACCACATCACCAAAACTATGGAGGTGGATGTCATTTATGACCACCGCTAATTGGGGGGTATGGCGTCACATTATAGTTCGAGGTATTGTATAGAAATTTGTTGGGCATCGAACACATTGAGTGATTCTTGTATGATACCATCACCCGCGTGGGCTTTCTTTCGCATTTCTCAGCCTTCGTTTACATAGCAATACGACTGACATCGACACCCTCCATTGCGTCGCATTCGACGCAATGGTCTGGTGAGTAATTCGGCTGCATGTCTCTCGATCGAGTGCGATGTGAGATACGCTGGTCGCACCTTCTCGCACCACCATTTACATGGCATGCACAATATATATAATAGACATGAGAAATAACAAGTGCCAAAATGGTGCGTCTATATAGGGTAGTGGCCTCTTGCGACATTGCAACCCAAGCACCGTATTCCGTGGCATACATGTATCTTCTCTCCCTGTCCTTAGACTTGCTCCCGAACTAATCCAGGCAGCTGCTAATGAAAGGCTAGCAAAAGTTCCTCTTGTGGCGCGGACAGCTAGGCAACACAATTATCGTCGAGTAACAAGACTCAATTGACCAAACTCCACTCTGCCGACAGAGCCGTCGTCACGAGAAGAAGGAGAAGGACACTGTGGCTAGAGTCGCCCGCGAAGTGAAGCATGACCTAACACGAAAGTCTACATAAAGCCAGCGTTCCACGCAGAGCCATGGTGGGAGATGCAGTGGGAAAAGCCTTTGGAGGAAATCATCAAGTCATCCACCATTCGATATCCCCATAATCTTCTCAGGGACCGCACTGAGAGACGCCGCCAGAAGGTGATTGACACCAAGACCGGCCAAATTGTTGGCTACGCACGATGGATTCTTCCCAAGTCACATTCGCAGCACTGGCTGGAGGCACAAGTCCCCGACGTTAGCGATGATGAAAAGCGTCGATTCAAGGCCGCTTTTGAGTCAACTCCGTGGGACACTCGGCCCGAGACAGATAATTCCGATGAACCCATTGGCGCACAGTACTGGAAGCATGCGCCGCAGGGCCCATTCATGAGTATGATAACCCTAACTCAATCTTCGTAATCGTTCTTGCAATGCGTGCAGCGTAAGAGCGTTGGTTGACTATACTGACGGGTGGATCTAGAGCTGGATTACCTTGCTGTGCATCCCGATTACCACCATCCCGGAATTGGCACCATGCCTGTCGAGTTTGGGATCGAGCAGAGTAATCAGTTGGGTATCGATATATATCTTATGGCGATGGGAATCAATGCTTGTGGGATGTATAAGAAGTGCGGCTTCCAAGTGCTCGATAGTCTTAGTCAGGATCTGAGACAATGGGATCGTGAGGGGAGCTACGATACTTGGATTATGATTAGGCATCCTTCCGCAGCGAGACAGCATTGAATTCAACACTGGCAATGGGTCGATATGGATGGATGTTATTCGATGATGAATGACGGTGTCTAGGTAACAATGCTAATCCAATCTGGTTGAAGTTGACAAGGACCGCAATGAACTAAGGAGTGCACTGTGCGACACTGTGCGACACTGTGCTTGTGCCACCCCAATCACTGGCCAACAGTGGATCGTTGGTTCTGCCTCCAATATTTGACCTGAACAACATTTCTGTCAGACTGACGACGTCAATGACCCTTTGAGAAAATCGCAACTCTAGGTACCAAGATTGGCGTGTCGTCTCAAGTGTATCATTATGCCTGCGACTACCCCAGCCTAAAGGTGCTCAATCACAGAACGCGCCATCATGGCCTCGCCAAACGGGTCTCGTCTGGCGTCTGCGCTGACCGACGTTGTTGCAGCTGTTGGATCTGTCTTCCCAGTGCTCAGCCTCAGGGCTGCGCAAGAAAACGAACCCCAAAGGCAACTCTTAGCCCGGCTTCGCCGCCAGCTAGAATGCATTTTTGGTATCCTGTACAGTTTACATACGCTGGTTAGGCGATATGAGCACGATGGGCAAAGATCAAGCGCGACAGGCGCCTATATAGTCTTACATCGATGCAAGAGTATCGGTCTAGATCTGCGAGAACACATGAAGAGCCTTGATGAGATTGAAATCTCTGCAGCCTTGGAGCAGCTTGAACCGTGTCTAGAGATAGTATCTCTGGCATGTGACCACGCAAACACTTTGGCTGGGATTCACAATCATCTGGCGCCTATTGGTCATTCACGCTCAACGGCGGAAGAAAATGGGAAGGAACGCTCTATTCTTTTTTGATTTCGGTGGAAAGTCACCTTCTCTGGAAGATTTGTACGACTTTACCACTCACCAGAATACTTTTCCCCCACCTGAGAGCCAAGGGGGGTTCTCTGAGGCAGAACCCAGCGACACCACTGTCCTTAAATGGCTGCAGGAGCTCAACTCATCTAGCTACGATCGAGCACCCCTGGAGCTCTTTTCTTAACTTTGCTTGGTTGAGCTTCGAAACCAGCGACGGCCTTTGTACAGAACAGCTGCTCTTCATTGGGCTCGATACGCCAATTCCAAATGGCCGTTCATCCAGGATGAAGGCGAAAAGCTGTTTGCAAACGCTCAAAAGAACAACTTCATTCAATGGGTCTTAGAGTTTGCCAAATCGAAGTTTCCGGACCAACTAAAATATACCGGTCAGGAAAACAGAGCGTCACAAATTATAGACCTCACTGATGAACTCGAACATGGAAGACTTACTCCCATTTATCTCGCGTCAATGCTTGGATTGTCAAAATTATGCAGATCATTACTGGACCAGGGAGCTGATGTCGGTGCTATCTGTCGTTTTGGCAGCCCTTTGCTCTGCGCCCTTATTGGCCCTGAGGTTCTCGTCCAGCGCGACGAGCTGCCATTGTGGGAGAAACTCATAACGCGTATGGAGCCAGCGAACATTGAGACGATACAATCTCACCATGTCTGGCGCCGACTGCTCACTGGAATTGGATATGATCAGTGGCCTTCCTAATGAGGCAACTATTGCCAGCCTAGGATTTATAGCATCGCTGAAGAGCAAAAACGCCGATATTTTCGACATGATTATGAAAGCTGGTGCGATTCTCGAAGATCGGTTTGCTTTCTTCTTGGACCGTTTTATAACCAACGAAATTTGCGTCAACTCTAGAGAGATTGTTGTCAGTCTCTTCTCCGTCGCGCTGGGTCATCTCATAGCTCGAGACGACGATGATTTTCCGTGGGAGGTCGAGGATGAGACTGGCGAAATGATTTTCAAACTTATGGAACAAAATGACTTGTCGCTACCGGAGGACCCTGAAATGAATATTCCCCTTAAAGATGACCAATGCTTCGATAGTGCCGTGCGCAACTGTATACGAAGCGGAGACCCTTTCTACTTTCAGCGGTTGACCATGGACTCGCGATTCAAACCCGATCTCCCCGCTGACGCTCACACAATGATCAATGGCACGATTGCTCATATGGCCGTTAGTTGCCAATTGCACAAAGCCGTCGAAATACTTGCCTCATTAGGCGCTAACTTCAATGCCCGTGATAGCCAGGGGAGGACACCCCTGATGTTGACTGAGGACACAGAAACACTCGATTTACTTGTTACAAAACAGAATGTGTCCACTATATCCAAGGATAAAACTGGCCGGACCATATGGCACTATGCTGCTGCCACAAACGACGCTCATCTTATGGACTGGCTCTGCGACAATGACCCGCAGATGGACTTGAACATAAACACTGTCACGAAAATAGGCCGCACACCTCTTGTAGAAGCACTTTTGTACATTGACACGTTGACTTCCGAGGACAAAGGTCATCTCAATCCGCGACCTCATGTTGCTTACAAGCTTCTCCAGCAAGACACACTGGATTGCGACATCATCCCCCCAACACTGAGCATCGCGCGTCTTGCAGTCCGATGGGGCGAACTTAGCCTAGTTGATCTGCTTGTTGACAAGGGAGTTGATTTTAGGACCATTGATCGCTGTGGTAGGAGTGTGCTTCACGACCTGAACAGCTCTGCCGAGCCCAAACTTGTCGAGCGGCTGGTGGAACTTTGTGACGGACTACCAATGGCGTCAAAGAATGGAGTCCTGCCATTTGAATCTTTATATGCTAATAGCTTTCCTATTCATGACGCTCGCCTCGCACTAACCAACCATCCTTCTTGCTTTCATATTGTTACGAAAGACGTGCTTAAGCTGCTACTTGGTCCCGAAACTCTTGAACAGCAGAACAGGATTGGCGGAGGATGCTGGGCACGGTTTGGCGCTCTGTGTCGGCAGCGTTGCGAAAAATACAGCATGATTACGGGACTACCACCTGATGGCCTCCAAGAATCCTTCAAGAACGGAATTATGTACTTGCAAGAACAAAACTGCCCGGAAGAATATGAAGCAAGGACCGGAAACGCTGCCCTCTTGGCCTTCTCAACGGAGGATGAAGATGGTAGCATCTTTTGGTCGCTTGAGGTCAATATATTCGTCGAGTACATGTTAGAAACACTGATTTCGCAGGAAAAGAATCTGCAGAAACAATTCTTTCATCATAAAGCCGCCAAACATCTGCTAATCGAAGCTCTTGAGCTTCTACAGCTCGACATGGTGCACCTTCTGGCAGACAATGTCCCTCTTCAGGAGCCAATATCCAGCACCCGTGATATGTCAGTTCTGCAATACGCTTTTGGACTAGAATATGAACAATTAGAAAGCTTTTCGGCGCTCCTAAGTCACATTAATGCCGAACAGCTAAATGTGGAGCCACAAGACACTTGGATGGACTTCCTCGACGCCTCTACGCCTTGCAGAAAGCAAAAGCTTCGAATACTTCTTGACCGAGGTCTCTCACCTAACACGTTGTTGACACCCGAAGATGAGGATGATTCTCTTACTCTCTTATCAAAAGCCGTATGGGAGATTCGCCCTGACATCGTCGTGATGTTGCTTGACTATGGCGCTGATCCTGGATTTGGGGTGGGCTCAAACGCCATTTCTGCAGCTTTGCAGTATGATCCGGACACCAGTCTCGAGATTCTCATTTCCAAGTTAGACGATAATTTTGACTGGAGCTTCCTTCTGGAATAAAAAGGCATCAAAGGTTATAACATGATAGACTTTGCTGTTGAGCTTTGGTCAACGTATTCCCTCGATATGCTCTTCAGTCGCACCAACATACGCTCCATTATACACTCGCGCAGCGCTGTCAATCGGGGCACACCAGCCCATTTTGCTGCTCGAAGGGGCAACATGAGCATACTCAAAATTCTGCATGAAAACGGGGCGGACTTTGGACGAGTTGACGACAAGGGACGAACCCCTCTACATGTTTCAGCCGAGGAATCACAGACTGAGCTGATGGACTTCCTCTCTGGACTTTGTCCGGTGGAGGCCAGAGATTATGAGGGATTGACGGCTGCGGAGATTGCCGAGCGCCAGCTTGCGGAGAGGAAAAAAGGAGGCTTGCTGAGATGACCCAAGCTACCTAAGAGGAGCTTTGAAGAATGAGGTGAGGAATAGTGTCGTCGTGCAGAGGTATTATAATAATTCGAGATCGAATATCGCGGTGGTGTCAAGTGAACAGGCAACTCGATAGTCGTCAAAAGAAAACGTAGTCCACCATTGGGTGTTCGCAAGATAAATACAGTCATCAACACATTGGGAGGCCGCAGCCTAAACTGGTGTCAGTTCATGACACCAAACCAACGGCATGCATACCAACAGCGTGACTTGCAAGGCTGATTGGACGCTAACAGATAGTGTGACGTCAATTTACACTGGGCTGCATCTTCCCCTCAATTTGATCCCTGTTAGGAAAAAGTTACTGACCTCCATGCTTGTTCTAGACCTCAGTTGTTTCTCGGCCTTATATCGGGGCTAAGTGAGGAAACGTTCCAGTCCGACTTTGTTGAACAGGCCATAGCTAAGGTCGTACTTTCCAGCTTTTAGGCACGGCCATGACGCAATTTTTCGCTTTGGCGCTGTACCACAGAGACCACTTCTCACATGGAAATGCGCGACGGGCATTCGGCTTTGAGGCTTACCATTGGGCTATCGCCATAATGCCCAAAGATAACCAAGAAGAGGACTATCAGGTTTTTGATGCGACTGATTCGTCCATCATCGATCCCGTTACGTTCCGACTCACAAACCCTACCATGGACTGGATGTTTCGCTACCAAGAAAAGGTCGGCTCGCCGCTACGCGAGAAGCTCATCGGACATATTGTGATTGGAGAAGTTCCCGAGGAAGTTTCTAGCGCTGATCTTTACAGCCTACTCCAAGGGATTCCTTTGCCCACCAAGAATACCGAGCCGCAGCAAAGTTGCGTGACGTGGGCAGTGGATGCGATTCGGACCTTGCAAGATCAAGGATGGATATCGAAGTTT
Source organism: Periglandula ipomoeae IasaF13 (assembly GCA_000222875.2). Classification (NCBI taxonomy): domain Eukaryota; kingdom Fungi; phylum Ascomycota; class Sordariomycetes; order Hypocreales; family Clavicipitaceae; genus Periglandula; species Periglandula ipomoeae. Next base: position 50,635 of record AFRD01000242.1, read on the forward strand.
GATGCCGATCAGTTCAAAGACTATACCCTATCATATGCAGACGAGAGAATGAGAGAGGAGAGCTCGAAAGAGCCAAGGATAAAGTACTACGATGGTGGTAGGTAAGATCTAGTGGAGCTCAAAGCTCACGGCTTGGCGCTAGCCAGGCGGCATTGTGGAAGAGCCAGGGGAATGCTTGTTTCGGAGGTTATTGAAACAACCAATTTGAAACTAAATTTGTGCAACGTGTAAGGCTCTGGTATGCTCGGATGGTACAACAAGCCCGTTTTGTGATGAGGAGAGGCTACGATCGGGGTTGTAACGGTTCATGAGGGAAACTCTAATTCTTCGCTGCCATTTTTCGAACTACATTTGACACCGAATTTGGGCTAGTGCACAATGAACAGCAACTATAGCTAGTTACCCCCTCC
>AFRD01000241.1:0-51357 GCA_000222875.2 Periglandula ipomoeae IasaF13
CAATAGAGCAGATGAGGTCTACGATTGGAAGTTCGACACTCTCGGGGACATGGCAGATGCTGTTGAGGCAGAAATCTTGACATGATGAGAGCATATGAAGGCCACAAATAATCCGGTAGACTTCGTTCCTAGTAATAATGTATCCAAATGGCCACATTTTTGAATTGCCCTTTTTTGAGACCAATTCTCATTCTCTTTCTATCTGTTTGTTAAAAATCGCTGGTTGAGGAATACGACGCGAGTTTAGCTTGCGTCGCTCCAGTCAGCTACCTAGTAGATAGCATGCTGAAGTATTGAAGGAGAGTCTGAAAGTGTCGACTAGAGAGTACTTTCCAGCGAGAGGCGTTTAGCTCAACTCGCTTGTTTCATCCTCGAGAGGGGAATGGGACGTCGGATCCGCAAAGCAAGGTAGTGCCAGAAGCGCGAGGTCGCGGGGCAATGCCTGTTGCTTTGACTTCACGAGGAGAATCCGTCGGCCGATGCGTCTGATCTTGGGTGGTATCGGCCGATATCGTAACTGCACGCCGCAATCACGAGGGAAAATGGTTCACATGGGGATGATGGCGCTCGACACCTCAAGCGCGTGGGCTTACTTCATGAGACACCTGTTCGAGTGCTGATCTGCCGTCCATATGATGCATGTGTTCATTCGAGCATGACAAAACCTATGCAAACTCAGTCACGTCCTTTTGAAAAGAACTTTAAGTTGCGTTTTCTTTATCTCGCCGGAAGTATGCCGATGTGAGGTGATCAATGCACTCAATTCCGTCAGATGTACTATCTGATTCAAGAGGCCAATCGGACTTCCTGCGTGTCAGCCGGACAACTCGAGGATCTCGCTTTCGAGTAAAGGCGTTTATACAAAGCGCCTTTGTCACGGCGCATCTTGGCACCATCCGTGCCCAATGATCCATTTTCTGTTTATGGCAAAGTGCGCTCTTGCCTCCAGTTCTGGGTCCTCTATTGTTCCTTCATGCGCCACGAGGTACCATCCACTCGTGTGCATGCTCCATCCCCTAGACCAGGTCCGAGCGGAGTGCAACTACATCTCGCAACCATAATCCTCCAGGATGAGCAAGTTTGCTTAGAGAATCAGCATTCGGTCTCTGCCAAAACCTTCGGCACATAGACATAACATTGGTGGCGTGCTCATAGGTGGGTTTTACGATCGGAAAGAACTGTTCCATTTGGCAGGCAGATAGACCAACCGGACGTTTTGACATAGGATGCCGACGTAGACTCTACCTGCACCTTCCTAATCTGGCTCATTGAGAAAACCTTCTGGCGAAGAAAATGAGGTGTTCATAGCGAATATATCGCAATCGAAGTGCTATCTCATGCTACTACCCATAGAGGTTAGACACAGCCAGTAATTCCGTGCAGAAAAATGCTCACTAGTCAATCTAGTCAGTGCATTCAATGTACCCTGTGAGAGCGAAGCTTATATCATATGCTTTAGCTGTTCTGGGCGTATTTTGACAATGCGTGCCAAGACTTGAAAGCCGTCCGAAAAGTATATAAGCCTATGCTCAAGTTTGTCAACTTGAGATCTTCCTTGGGCCCAAGCTTTAATCATATCCTCAAATCGGTGCTTCTGATAGTACGACAAGATGGTGAACATCAAAGACTTACTTCTCACAGCCACAGCGCTAGCCTCTCAGGTCATTGCAGCACCGACTGGATCTGGTTCTGAGAGCGCCAAGATTCAGGCACAGGCTGGCCAGGTGGTTCCTGGTAAGTAAATTGTGACACTGAAGCAAGATTCCAAGCCAGAGGTTCTGGAGAGTCATTTGCGCTGGGTCAACAAAATACACGCCCGAGGACCGGTTGATGAGAACACCAAGGGAGTAGAAACTACACTCAAGGGTGACTACGGGTTCACGGGATACGTTGGTACTTTCAACGAGGCGACACTGGCCGAAATCAAAGGCCATCCAGAGGTGAGAGAATTATTTCATTCATACGCAAAAAAGATCATTGTGAATGATGGCTAATCAATCGCCCTTTAGGTCGAGACAGTTGAAGAGGACAGAATCTGGACTCTAGACTGGATCACGGATGAGGAGCAACTCGAAACCAGAACTGACAAGGAGCAAAAAATTCCTCGCGGAGAAAACGGTGCAGGAAGTAACTTCATCAAGCAGAGCAATGCTCCTTGGGGCTTAGGCAGTGTCTCCCATCGAGTCCCACATATCAACGAGTACGGCTATCATGAAGCCGCTGGCGAGGACACCTACGCATATGTTGTTGACACGGGCATTTTGACCACGGATAAAGAATTTGAAGGCCGCGCAACTCAGGCTTACACTGCGTACCTGACACATACTGACAATGTCGGTCATGGTACCCACGTCGCTGGCACCATTGGTGGCAGGACGTACGGAGTTGCCAAGAAAGCGAACCTGCTTGCTGTGAAGATCTTTAACAGCGGGTCCTCCAGCACATCCATCATTCTTTCCGGGTACAATTGGGCGGTCAATGACATCACCAGAAAGGGCCGCACCAAGAGGGCTGCAATCAATCTGTCTCTTGGTGGCCCTTATTCCGCCGCTTTCAACACCGCCGTTGAGAGAGCTTCTGCCTCGGGTGTCTTGTCCATCATCGCCGCCGGCAATGAGGGTCAGGATGCTGCCAACGTATCTCCTGCATCGGCGCCAAGTGCTGTCACAGTAGCAGCCCTTGATCGCGATTGGGCCCGAGCTTCCTACAGTAACTTTGGCTCTGTTGTCGATATTTTCGCGCCCGGGTCGAACATCACGTCCGCTTGGAACACAGGAGACTCGGATCAGAAGACCATTTCCGGTACTTCAATGGCAACACCTCATTTTGTTGGTCTCGCACTCTACGCTATTTCGGTAGATGGTGCTACTGGCGTCGATGGGGTCACGAAGCATTTGCTCTCAACTGGTACCAAGGACAAGGTGGTTGGGGATACACGAGGTTCGCCTAACCTTATTGGTAATAATAACAACCCTTACCAGGAGGAATAGTGATGAAACGATTGACAGGTTAATGACAACTGGCGGAAGAGACGAAGCATAATGATCAACTTTTTTTGTGTCCAAATATTTTTTTGGGGGGGGGCGTTTTCTGCCCAGTAACTATCGAGATTTTGTTCAAAGAAAAATATGCACTTCTAAAACAAGAGCGTCTCAGGGTCATGGCATCTCTTTGCCGAAAGTCTCAATTCTTCTAGGAAAGAACGATATATCGCGATTGAAGGCCCATGGCAACATTGATGGGCTGAAAAGGGCTTATTGTGCAGCGTGTCATTGGTGCAAAATCATACAGCTGGATCGCCGTTAGCCTTATCGTTGGTCTCGCCTAAACTGCTTAATTTTTCTTTAAAAAAAACTCCGGTGACCTTAGTTGAAAGGGTTCAAAACCAGCGCAAAGTTCCGGGCCATGTCTCGGTGACGAGTCCGTAACCAGAATATGGGCGACGGCTGCAGTGAGGTTCGACTGGAATTCCAAGCCCTTTACAGAGGCCTATTCTACCACATTAGAGGTCGCGTGTCACGTAGGGTGCATTTGATATGAATATATTATGCTTGACTGAGGCGATCGAGGAGATAATGGAGCTTTAATTAGGAACTGTGATCGAAACGGCCTTCTTGTTCGCCGTCACTAGGCTCATCTCATACTGCAATCTCATGCTCCCCCTCAATTGCAGAAGCCGCCCGGCGGGGTCAATTGCGTCAAATGCGGAGGCAGATCAAGCCAGTTTCCCGTCGGATATTTGCAGGACAAGCCTGGATATTAATGATGTGGTGCGTCTTCCCCACAAGCCAAGCCTTACAACGGCAATGGCCCGCTTTGCCCTTCAGCCGACTCGCTCATCGTCACTCCAGAGCCCCAACAAGCAATTCGGGATGCTCGGTGTAAAGACCCTTCGGGACACGAAGATGGAAATCTTTTCCCCATCTTGCCTCGCATCTTGTGTCCCCTTCTTGCGGAGCTATCCCGCTTCCCTAGTGCTAAATATCGAGGGGTTACTCACCCGGTATACACAGGACCTCCTCGGCCGCGGGCTCATCCCGCTTAATTACCCTAATATCCGCAGTAGAAAACGAAACGGTTATTTTTCGATCATTCATGTAAGAGCGATGACTTCCTACTGATAGCGGAAACCCCGAAGCCCACTTTGCATCGTTTTTCTACATTACTATTTCCACCTTTCGTGTCATGTCGCCGTAAATCTTCCTTCATTTGTGCCCATGACAGATCTTAAGAGGAGTTCTCATCCGTCCGCAGAGATTCAATCTCTAACCCCCAAAAGATCGCGCCTGTCTCGAGATCTCGCCTCTACTACTGTCAACTCATCTTCAGCATTGCCTGCCACAATGACCCAATTAAATGGCGTATCTCACTTGCCCTTGATAGGTAAAGTGTTTGCTATCACTGGTGGTGCCAGCGGAATCGGCCTGGCGACGGCGCAGGGCTTATCACGAAAAGGCGCAACCGTATGTATTGCCGACGTCGACGAAGTGGCCATGAAACAGGCAGAGAGCACTTTTGCTGGCCTGGGCCTACCGTACATGATCACCAAGGTGGACGTTTCCAAGAGAAGTCAAGTTGATACTTGGATTTCATCTATTGTGGACAAATTCGGTTGTCTGGATGGTGCTGCTAATGCCGCTGGCGTCATTGGCAAGGCACATGGAATCGCTTCTGTCGCGGAGCTCGAGGACGAGGAGTGGGACAAGATTATCGGTGTCAACTTGACAGGGACAATGTATTGTCTGCGGGCCCAATTACGGCATATCGTCAACGGCGGTTCCATTGTGAATGTGTCCTCTATTCATGGAGTGAAAGGTAAGTCTGAGCCAAGTTGATCGTGCACCACCTCGATTGGGATAAATCCTAACTTGTTTGAACAGGCTTCGCCAAGCATGCCCCGTACGATGCGAGCAAGCATGGCGTTGTCGGTCTGACCAAAGCAGCAGCACTGGAGAATGGCGACCGTGAAATCCGGGTCAATTCTGTCGCTCCTGGAGCTATCTACACTCCGCTGATGCAGAAAAACTGGGATGCCAGCGGCAGACCTAAAGATGCACCCTTCGATGACCCTTCTGCTTTCAGAAGGCAGGGCACCGCCGAAGAGACGGCCAATGTTATCGTCTTCTTATTAGGGCCAGAGAGTACATTTGTCAGTGGCAGTGTGTATCAAGTGGATGGCGCGTGGATATGAGAAGGTCGGAAAGCAACAACTTTTTGCTCGGGGGAGCTGAAGTACTGGCCAACAGCCCTTCCCGGGCTATTCTCCGAAAGCATCTTATAGAGGCGCACTTGCAGCATGTCTCTTTACTCAAGTCGCATAGTCTAGATTTGGATACGAAGAAGACGCAAGAATATACCTACCTAAGAACGACACCGATGGTCATAACTAAAGAGAGCACGAATTTAGCGAACATGAGAAATTAGAATGGTTGAGACCTCTGTCCCAGTTGCCTCTACGTAAACAGCTCGATGTATCTTTCGCAAGCCAGAAGCCGGCGGTAAGGTTTTCATGTAAGGCCAAATCTACGAACGTTGAATGAAGACGGGGAATGATCGTGCCTCTTTTACCCAGTTTTTGCCATGGACCAAGGAATTCTGCATCATCGCCATGTCCTGAGTTTTGGAACCGGCGCTGAATCGGGGTGTTCACTTTTTCAGCATTTTATGCAATTGAAGCGTCATGCTTCGGCGGGATCTCGATGATGAAATTGCTTCATATAACGAACTCTGGATCTTTTGACAAGCATCTACGAGAAGAGCGCAACAATGCACAGCCAGTCAACTCGCCCAAGACTCATGTTTCGAGACGGCTATCAAAGTTTTCGGGAAGAGGTATCCGATCTTCGCGCATTCTTAGGCTCGAACATGGCCTTCTGGCTAAAGGGCGCGGGTATCTCGAGGCTCAAACACTTGAGATGTCTTCAATTCGATCTTCCGTGTGCTGGGCGACAATTGGCCGTCGGGAGCCGAATATCGCTAAACGTTTGCCAGGGAAACCCCCTGATGCTTCCCCGCACGACAGTAGTGGTGATATTGCGGCTGGTAATGGCGGGGGGGGGCAGACAGTGTATGTGGGCAGTTCTGGTAGCAAAGTGTGTGCAGGTCGACAACGCATTTCTAGAATTAATTGTGGAATAAACTAGCGGGTCGCCCGCAAGTTGCGCTGGCCGCAAAGGGAATGGTGGCTTCGGCGTCGCCAAGAGCAGCGTATCTGCTTTGGCTTTGGATACGTGCGGTTACAAGCAGAGCAGTAGCAGCCGCAAGCTCGTGGGCGCTTTCGTAAATGCCAATTTGTCCTGACGGACGTCAAATTTGGCTTGCTGGTCATCCTTTGGGTTCATTCTTCGGCTGCCTACCGAAAGTGAGCCGTGGCGAAAGCGTGGTAGAGTGAGACAATGAGTCTTCGTGCCGAGAACTAGCCACCAAACAAGAGGGTATAAATTGGCATATTGTCAGGAAAATTGGCTGGCTCGTAGAATGTCTGATTGTTTGCGGTCAGAGTAACGTGTGTATCGCCTGTGACGTGACAGCTGTCGACACCTGGTCTTGATGTGGGGGACCGCCTGCCCAGACTATCAATTGTCTGGTCAATGGACTGGTGCGTAGAAGAAATCCCGTGGGCGACACGGCGCGCGGCTCTGAATCCTAAATGCCAGCGAGCCGTCGGCTCTCCAAATATTGCACCTCGCGCATTCTGCATCGCCTCGGCCAAGAATTTCGAGCAGCGCTCTCCCGCGTCTGCAACACCAGCAAATGGTGGCGAGTCTCGGTCACTTCTTAGCTGCTTGCGCATTCGCCCGCGACCGGGGAACTCTGACCAGACCCCATCTCACCTCAAGTGCTTCCCCATAATTTGTTTGACACCCGAGCCGCCGGCTCTGCGAGACGTTTGTCGCAATGTCCCAGGCCGACAACGAGGTGCGCGATCCATTGGTGGAATCTGGAGATGATACTGGTCAATCCCCCGATGGGATGCCCCAGCAGGAACATGCCAGACCGAGGAAGCGCACCAGGAGAGCTTGCGACAAGTGCAGCACGTCGCGGACAAGATGTGATGGTGAATGGTGAGTCAGCCCTCCAATACTCGCTGGCCTTTTCTCAGCTGGATCACAGCTAATGCTTGATGATCGCCTAGTCCCTGTCGCCGCTGTGAAGGTGAGCTACTTGATATCTTGTTACAGTTCTTCAATTGCAGTACTTGGCCTGCTCCCTGGATGAACAGGCAGTAGTGCCCTCAGGAAAACATGTTCTTGGCTCATCATGAGCTATTAGATTCAAGCCATCTCTCTTTGTTCAACTGCTATGATAATACATTGTTCACTAATCGAAGTTCTTCCGCCTCTGAAGACTACGGCTACAGTTGCCGCTACAATCGAGAGGTCAAGAAAAGGGGTCGGCTACCTGCGTCGGCAGCGACGTCTGCATCAACTTCAACGAAACAAACCTCTGATTCGAAGCGCTCTCTGCCACAAGCAGAAAGTAGCCGTGATGACACTCTCACAGTGCAGTCATCGCCTCCGTCAGCCTCTCCGTCAGCCAAGTCTATAGTCGACGAAAGATGGCTACGGACAGCATCTACACAGGGAGATAACGCGGGGAACTCGCCAGCTTCCAATGGCGTAAGCGGCGAAACCAATATTCATCAGTCTGCGTCGACTGCTCCAACATCTCATGGCAGTCGTCCACTCGAAAAGAGACGCAGGATATCTACGTCCATGTCCGTCCCATCTCTCATCCAGTCGGGTTTACACAAGCACACGCGACCTGATTCTCAAGCCTTTCGGCCACGAGCGGGCTCATCCACTGTTTCATTTTTTGATGGTCCCGTTGGCGACTCTGAAGTCCTTATGTCCGATGAAAGCGCCGGTTATCCCTCTCCGGCAAATGCCAATGCCCCTTTTGATGTGATGCGCAGTCGCAATCATCGCAGCTCATTCAGATCCGCTGCTAGTAATGAAGCTCCACGTGATTCATTCAGCAATACCGCACCGGTCTTGGATGGCCCATCGCCTGATCTTCTCCAGAAAGCACCAACAGAAGACTGCCGTTACAAGTTTCTGGATCCTGTTTTACCTTACATTCGAAACATACTTCCGGCGTCTGTCGCCTGCGAACTACTTGACATCTTCCTCACCGATCCCGGCAGCTCACTCTTTCGTGGAGCATCTCCATATATTCTTACGCGCATATTTCGCAAAAAGTCAATCCTTGATCCTTCAAATCCCAGATATACAACACCGGCATTGCTTGCTACGATTCTCTGGTGTGTGGCGCAGACAGCAGATGTCCTGCTTCTTCACGTACCTGGCACACGTGCCAAAGTAGTCAATAACTTGTATGACCTTGCAACATCACTGACGTCTGAGAGAGATCCAGATCGGTGGAGGCGGATACATGGTCTGTACCAGCATTTCGTTCTGCTCGCATTAAGAACAACCAAGCTAACTTGTCAACTTTCCTGTGTAGGCGGGTTAAGAGCCGAAAACGAAGTCCCTATTCCAGGATGGAGCAACTCAGCTTCCATCCCCACCACTACTGCAGCGAATGAGCCCGCGGGGGCCGTGGACGATGTTCTCACGTTCATCCTGCTGTCCATAGCTGTATCAGGTGGCGATTTCAAGTCTGACTGCTACAAGTGGTGGTCAAAGGCAGTCCGGTTGACTCTAGCGCTGCAGCTTAATCGCGAAGATGAGCGATGTCCAGCATCAGTGTCTCCATGCGTCAATCCGCTCTGCTCTTGCCACAGAGACCGCTCCGATGTGACTTACGCCGAGTTTGAGCGTCGGGAAGAGCGAAGACGGGTATTCTGGCTATTGTACAGCCTAGACCGACATTTGAGTCTTTCTTTCAACACAGTTTTGTCGATGCCCGACTCCTACTGCGAGGTTTATGGTACGCAAGCTGTTATTCTTAAAGCTGTGGGAGGCCAATGCTAATGTTACGTAGCTCCATTGCCGGACAGCATTTGGGAGAATCTGGATGTCATCCCCCCGAAGGATCTTCCTCCAAGGATCATTGGGCCACCTGTTTTGGCTTCTGGAACTGGGTATTTGGAGTATTTCCTGCCCCTCATGGCAATACTGGGAGATATCATCGAAATTCACCACCGTCGCCGTCATCCTCGACTTGGACAACAGAACGATGCCTACACCGTGTCCGTTGTGCAAGATTTGCTGTCAAATTATGAATTAAGTTTGGAGAGCCTTGGTCGTAGCACTGCTCCTCTCACGACGCCAGCGACGAGCGCATTCCAAATACCAGGGCAAGGCGGTCGCGACCTGCTGAGCGGATTTCCAACCCCCAATGGCTTCAGCGCCGGTATTTCTCCGTCAATACAAGATGCAGATGGGTCGAAAGTCCGTCTCGTCAAAGCTTACAGTACGCATATACTGCACGTTCTTCATGTCCTCTTGCATGGTAAATGGGATGCAATCTCCATGTTGGACGGCGGCGATGACTGGATTACATCAAAACGATTTACTGAATGCGCGTCGCATGCCATCTCGGCCTCGCAGTCTGTCTCGACAATTCTCACAATTGATCCTGAACTCACGTTTATGTCTTACCTTTTTGGCATATACTTGCTTCAGGGCAGCTTCATCCTCCTGCTTTTCGCGGACAGGATGCCTCAACTGGGTCCGAATGAATCTGTAGAGCAAGCTTGTGAGAATATCATCAGAGCTCACGAGGTGTGTGTAGTAACTCTGAACACCGAATTCCAGGTACGTTCTTTAGATTTGATAGACATGTGTAATCACCACAAATACTCACTATCAATGCCTAGAAAAATTTCCGCAAGGTTGTTCGATCTACACTCTACAGCGTGCGAGGGTCAGGCACAACCGACTGGGAGGAACACAGAGCACGACGTCGAGCTCTTTCTTTGTATAAATGGACAAAAGGCGCCAAGGGGCTAGCCTTGTAACGCGATTTCTCTCATGCAGGTTTTGTTTCCGTGGGCGATCTGCGACACCACTGTAAATTTTAGAGCCTCTCAGCCGCGCTTCGGAACAGCAGGTGAAATACGAAACGAGACCGTGCTCGTTATGCGAACCATATCGCATCGTGCTGATGGATACCATGTAATAAAAACACAATGCACGAGCATACCAAACGCATTGGCGTTATTTGTGAATGAGTGATGAAAGTAGGCGCCGTCCACGTTCAGATCACATCTTCAACACAAATTCTGATTAGGGCGGTGAATTGCGGACGACTACTTGGAATAACTCAACGATATTTGCAAAAGCCTGAAATAATGAATGTTGTTGCATTCTCATCGGCTCTGTCAGTCAATGTGCAAGGCTCAAGAAGCCGTTCCACCGTTCGAGCTCATGTAGATTAATCTCCGACATTTGAGTTGTCAACAGTTATTGCGTCGTCCCGACACAAATCAACCCAACAGAACGGTGGAAACTCGGAGAATGCAACTAGCTCTACAAAAGTGAATCTCTCATTTGCAAAAATTTATCACGCACCTGAAGCCTTCTCGATAATTCCATGGCTACAAAAAACCGTAGACAAACACGCGAAGTAAATATTGAATATAAGAAGCCTGCTATAGGGTATGCACAGAGGCTCTCGGCGGGGACAACGGAAAAAGACTTGATGCTGCAGCCGACGTAGCCCACCAAAAATTGCCCCCGCCTCCACGCTCCAACAAGCACACATACGAGCTGAGATAGGTGACGGCTGCTTGCCACCTTACAAACGCATTGCGACAACACCTAGGCTCCCCAAACTCAGCGGTCGCAACGTCCTCGCTGCCATGGTTCTTCAGGATCTTGGCCGTCGCATCAATGCGGCGGTCACAAACTTGACCAGAGACCAGAACCTTGACGAGAAGGTGAGCTACGACAGCGACAAACCCTTTGCCACAGGCTCCTGAAGACCGACTTTGCTAACGCTCCTGTGACGTTAGGCCTTTGACAATATGCTGAAAGAGATATGCGCCGCTCTTCTCGAAGCCGATGTCAATGTCAAGCTGGTCATGCAACTACGAAAATCCATCAAGAGCACAGTCAACTTTAAAGATCTCCCGCCGGCCGTCAACAAAAAGCGACTGATTCAGAAAGCCGTCTTCGACGAACTCGTCCAACTAGTCGATCCCCATGCCGAACCGTTCAAGCCGAAGAAAGGAAAGCCGAATGTGATCATGTTTGTCGGTCTCCAGGGCGCGGGTAAAACGACCACATGTACCAAGTTGGCCCGACACTACCAAACAAGGGGATTCAAAGCATGTCTCGTGGGCGCAGATACTTTCCGTGCTGGTGCCTTCGATCAGCTGAAACAAAATGCGACCAAAGCCAAGATCCCATACTACGGTTCGTTAACAGAAACAGATCCTGCCGCCGTGGCACGAGCTGGCGTGGAGCAGTTCAAGAAGGAGAAGTTTGACGTAATCATTGTTGATACCTCGGGTCGACACCGTCAAGAATCAGCATTATTCCAGGAGATGATCGACATCCAGACAGCGATTCGACCGGACGAGACGATTATGGTTTTGGACGCCTCGATCGGTCAACAGGCAGAGTCGCAAGCGAAGGCTTTCAAGGAAGCGGCTGATTTTGGAGCCATCATCATCACCAAAACTGATGGCCATGCTCACGGTGGTGGTGCCATCTCCGCTGTTGCTGCGACGCACACCCCCATCGTATTCATTGGTACTGGTGAACATATGCTCGATCTCGAACGATTCGCGCCCCAACAATTTGTCCAGAAGTTATTAGGCATGGGAGACATGGCAGGATTGGTCGAACACGTTCAAAGCCTCAACCTCAATCAGAAAGATACGATGAAGCATATTCAGGAGGGTATCTTCACTGTTCGCGATCTGCGTGATCAACTTTCGAATATCATGAAGATGGGACCTTTGTCAAAAATGGCCGGCATGATCCCCGGAATGAGCAATATGATGCAAGGGATGGACGACGAGGAGGGAAGCGCTAAACTCAAGCGCATGATCTACATCTGTGACTCTATGACAGACAAGGAGCTCGATTCCGATGGCAAGATCTTGATCGAACAGCCAACACGAATGACACGGATAGCCCGCGGTTCAGGTACCTCAGTTCGAGAAGTCGAGGATCTACTCACGCAACAACGGATGATGGCAGGCATGACCAAGAAAATGGGTGGCAATATGAAGAACATGCAACGCGCACAGCAGGCAATGTCTGGTGGCAACAAGGCTCAGCAAATGGCAGCGATGCAGAAGAGGTTGCAAAGCATGGGTGGAGCCGGAGGAGCCGGGGGAATGCCAGACATGGGATCGCTTATGAAGATGCTCGGCGGAGGAGGCGGTATGCCTGGTGGTATGGACATGCAAGCTATGATGAGGCAGATGGGTATGGGTGGTGGTATGCCGGGCATGCCAGGTGGTAGCGGCGGCCGTGGACGAAGGTAAAAGAAATCGAATACACAAATGCGTGCAGAGAAATCAAGCATCAAAGTTCTTGTTTTGAAGAGAACAGTTTACGACCACGTAGGGCAGAGGGGATATTGGGGCACTTCGCGTAACGGCGTTTGGCATGATTTCATGATTTTGTCCATCTTTTAGGTGGATGGCAAGTCAATTCATGTACTACGAACACCATAGGTTTGATATCAGAAATAAACGGGCCAACATGGGACTTGTTGTGACGAAGCTTTTAGTTATGCTTCTACACGGTCCTTCGGTTGAACTGAGATGGGAAGAAAGTCACCCTCTGAATAATTTGGCATGGCAATTGTAAATTTCGTCGAGGCGCTCTATCAGAACACCACGACTTGTTGTGCTGCTATATACCTAAGTCGCGATCTGATGATCACAAAAACATACCGACTAATACCTCCCACTCGAAAGCACCTGGAACATGCATCCTTACCAGGTCGCCGGACCAAGAGGTTGTGTAACGTTCTTGATGAACTTCTTGGTCACAGCCGTTCCCTTGAAATCCAAATTATCGAACGGAACAGTATTACCCCACCAGTCCAGGTCCGCGACATTGCCTAGGCCGAGAGCGAGGGCAATGATGACTACGCAGATACGAGAACCGATATCGAGCGCTCCCGACAGGACATAGTTGTACTGAGTCCACCATCCGAAGTATCGGCTTCGAATGAACCAGTTGAAGATGAGTCCGACAATAACCCATGGGAGAAGGAAGTACAAAGTAGCGGGGGGAACGAGACCGCTGGCGCCAAACACGGCTGGCCAGACGATGTAGCGAGCGAAGCTGCGAGGATAGCGGCGCGCGATGTAGTACTGGATAACAGGGAGGGCAGCACCAATTAGCCAGAACCAGTTGATCCAGGAGTAAATACCGCCGTGGCCAAAGACACGCTTGGGTCCGATGACGCCCCAGATCACGCTTGCATTATAGAATGTGCGTGCGTTGGGACACGTCAAGCCCTGAGATTGGTCCTCGGTACATATGCCCTTGATGTTACCGATCAAGAAGTTGTAGGCACAGGTCTGGACGATAGCGAGCCAGATAACTGCGAAGGCTTGCGCTGCAAACATGCTGCGTGGAACCTTCATGTAGTGGCCGATCTTCATATCCGAGATGTAGTTCAGTCCGTTGGCAGACAGCATGTATCCCCAGGATTTGAACAACATCATCGCAACGGGACGACCAGGAAGACTAGATTATGGTTAGCGGATGAAACTTTGCAAATGTGAAAGCTTCCGATGCAACAACGTACATGTATCCGAAGATCATTTCCGTCACGATGTTCAAACCGGTCTGTTGGTTGGTGATGGCCTGGACCATGCCGATCGGAATGAAGAGCACGGCGCCGATGAGAATGCAAAGGATATAAGCCCACCATGGCAGATGGGTGTCCCATACCTGAGAAGCAATCATGCCAAAAGCGAAGGACATGGCGAAGATAGCGGCGAACCACCACTAGGGAGCCTCGCGATACTTGCGCATCAGCTTCAGGTGGATATCGGGCTCATCGTATCTCGAGTTCTTGATGTGGTTCCACACATCGCCTCCGTAGAAAACGATCACATGCATGATAGTTGAGATCAGTCCGGCGAATCCCATTCCGTAGGAAAGTGAAAAGGTGGCACCCAGCAGGATGGGTGAATACTCCTGATAAGCGGTTTCGTTGACGGTGTAGTCTGGGTTCAGAATTCGAGAAGTGTTGTACTTCATGGCGTAGCGATCGAAGTTCTTGTTGGCACTTTTCGGATTTCAGTTAGCAGGATCTTCACCCTCTGGATTACAGAGATACTCACGCGATAGGTAGGTACTTATAGTAGTCGGGGCCAGACCAGGCGAGACCGGCAGCGCCAATGACACAGATGAAGAGGCCAAAGGCAACATTGAGAATCGCAAAGGTAGGCGTCTGGAGGGGACTACCCAACCATGAAGAGACGGTCAACCAGTCAAATGTGATTGGAATTATACCAAGACTCGTGAAGGCTCCAAACACTTGATTGACAACGACATTGTTTGGCGCGATCTAGCAAGCAAATGCAAAGTACTGGAGGAATTGAGCGAGAACCTGGGGGATCCAAGTCCAAGCAAAGCACGCAAGCGAAACGATCAAGAAGAACTTGTAGCGGCCAATCTTCCAGCCATTCGTGGTAGATGGATCCGCGGGAACATGGTTGTGCAACGCATGCATGACAGTGCAAGTGACCAAGTTCGCCGGCCACACCATAGCAGAAGGCCACACGAGGAAACGGCGAGCGATTCCAGCAACACCAAAGCCCATGGCCTGGGTCGAGATCATAAGCAGAAGCTGGAAGCCCTATTTAAAGTGCTGGTCGTAGAAGTCTTCCTGCGCGAGCAGAATGTCAATGGCGTAGCTGATGGATGAGCCGGCCGCGGTCATCATCGTAATAATTGTGTGCTCTTTGACATTGAATGGGCCGGGGTTGAGGGTGAACTCGTAGCCGAAGACTTTGTAGACTGTGGTGGGCAGAACTTTGGCCAAGCCAACTCCCATACTGAAAGATGTCAGCTCTTTACTCTATGTATAAGAGTGTACTACACAGTAATGAGCACTTACGGATAGGCGATCAACTGAACGACAGTGGACGAGATAGAAGCTGACTGGCGACGAAGAGACAGCAGAACGTTGCAAGCCGCAATGATGGTACAGAGGACGGCACCAAGGAACCAAGCTCGGATGGTATTGACCGGCATGTCAGGATCATCGGTCGGCGGGACCTTGTATTGAAAAGTCAGAATATATTTCGTTTCTTTCATTGAGTACTAAGTAAAGGGTCTTCTTACCGAGGCTCTGACTTCTGGATAAAGCGAGTCCTCTTGAATGAGCGCCTCGTCAACAACCTTGGCCTTTTCAGCATCGTCGGAGTGAAGGGCACTCTCAATCGTGTCAAGCTTTTCGTTGTCCAAGAATGGATCCCATTTGTGCTGCTTGCGGAAGTTTCGCAGCTCCTCCTTGGCCTGGGATCCAGACGTTTCGGCGACGTCTTCAACTCCAGACCTTGATCTGGTCAAGGTGACCATGCGTTCCTTGAGACCCATGGTGTACTTGATGTCGCCTGTCGACGATTTTCCCCTGGGTTAGAAACAAAAGGGTCAAAAGAGGCAATGATGCACTCTCATATAGGATGTGTACCACTTATACACGAAGAACTGTACTATCGTGAGAGGTGGGGAGAGCGGGATTCTTATGTTGTCAGCTCGTTAAGCATTGGCGAAGAACAGAGCATGTGGTATTTCGAGACCGAGTGAGAAATGAGTCCAGGGTGCAAGGCGATCTGGGGAATTGCAACGCTCTCGAACACTCTATTTCAAAGCTCTTTCCTAATTTGAATATTGAGGCAAATGGGTGGCAGACTTGGGTCGATCAATCGGAGGAAGCGCCTCATGACACTACCACCCATTGACCTTTTGCGACCTCAAAAGACTCCGGGGGAAAATAGCTGCCAATCGCTGAGCTAGTTCCGCGTGAGGTATAATGCAATCGGCACGACTTGTCACATAAACGCCGTTGTAGTGTACCACGATTGAGTCTCGTCGAATCAGGGACCTCATGTGCCATCGCACCGAACGGACATCCCTCGCAATTGCCAGGAGATGCTTGAGAGTTGATTTACCCGCGCCAGACTCTAGTCCCCTGGGTCGCTTACCTTCGATATGGTCCAGACTAAGTATACGGACCTCTGGGGACTAATACCGAGTTAGGAAGGCCGATCAGTCTTTCTGGAACTTTGTGTCAGGAGCCAGGAGACTCGGTCCATGGGCACTGAGATAAAGCTCAGATCCCTGGAGCCGTGCTGAACCTCCAATGCAGCATGAATAAGGCACAAAAAGAATGCAATAAATTACAACCAATTTGCATGTACACCGAGAGTTACATCCCTTGACGATAAGAGAGGAAATATGCAGTCGTGAGCGTTGGGTTCCATCAATTAATGGCCGACTTGTTCGCCATCTGGTTACACAGTGACAGCTACTTATTCACTGCGTTACGCATCGCATCAGCTTTTTGCACTACATCGAACCTCTGCTGAATCTCGTTTAGATATGGAGAGCGAGCGGGGAATGAGATCCCACCATGATGTCTCCAAAGTAATCATATATTTAGCCACGGTTGCCAAAAGATGTATGCACTTCATCTAATGGGAAATTATTCCCTGGATTCACGTTTGCCAAAGCGACGGCGGCTGACTGGGTTCATTTCCGGACCAGCAGCAATTTCAATTACTATCTGGCAGATATTGGTCTCGTTTGGCATCGAACTATCGAACAATCAGTACCACCTCAACATGAGGGTGGTGATAGGGAAGATGATGCAAGTCCTGGGCCACCGTCACACCAGTACCACCAAAGCAGGAGTTTATTACCCTTGTTGAACCACTATCGCTAGCGGCAAATGTGGCTCCGCGCGCCTGCATTTCTAGCTTTAAAGCCCCCCCCATCCCCATCCTTCCGCGAAGGAAGAACGCCTCGAGGAGCAGGGGACTCGATCTCGTTATTAGGGCCGAGGAGGTATGAGCTCAGATCCTGGCTCGTTTGTCGGTGCTCTGATGATGTGATTGCTTCAACTTGATTTATCTCACAGATGTTCAGAAGAGCGGAGCAGCA
The DNA here is from genome assembly GCA_000222875.2 of Periglandula ipomoeae IasaF13. Classification (NCBI taxonomy): domain Eukaryota; kingdom Fungi; phylum Ascomycota; class Sordariomycetes; order Hypocreales; family Clavicipitaceae; genus Periglandula; species Periglandula ipomoeae. The sequence continues at coordinate 17,055 of AFRD01000241.1, forward strand.
CGATGAATGGAGCGACTGCCCGACGCGTCCCAACGACGATTTTGTCTGTCAAGAGGATTTCGTCCTTTCTCCTGCAGTGAGGGGATTGGGCTAGATCGACGTCGAATATTAGGACTGGAGGCAGTTGGATCAAATCAAATAGCCCCTGTGTGTGTAATCACAGGCCGCTGTAGGATGGGAGAGTCGGTGACCCTCCACGCGATAGGCGCTCTAAGGATAACCTTCATAACAAGCTACAAAGGTTATGTAGAGCACTGTCCATGATTGGTCCATCGATCGCCCCCATGCTGGGGTTGGGGGGGGCTCGTGAGCACATTATCCGGCAGGTCTGATAGCTGAGAGACGTGACCCTGCCTCTCGATGGCGTGGGTTACATGGAGCGGCCTTATCTGTGAGCCTTGGGCGTCTCGCAACTCCCGATGCTTACTGCTCACCAAGATGTAACAACTCTTCTGGGACGGGCAATCAAGCCATGATGCAGGCCAAGACGTTGCTCGGGAAAATCGGCACCTCATGGCTTGGCGATGCCCAGCCTGGCTGTCTTGTCCCGGCTGGGCAAAAGTTGGGCATGTTGGCAAGACACCGTGACATCCAGGTTTTGCTGTGAAACCACCTGCGATGCAATCGCCGCAATCGTGACAAGGAGATTTCTCATTTCTTGAGTTGTTTGGTCCCGCGGATAAGATAGGTCAATCCGTACCACGTCAATAAACGCCGTACCAAGTACCAGGGGAGGCGACAGCTCCTTTTCGTCAGGCTTGCCTTTCTTCTGTGTGGGCCAGAGAACAAAGGATCCCCGAGCGTACTGCTCATTTGGGGCTAGCATGCGCTCAACACATGGCAAGCCCTCGACTCAATGACTATAGATTGATTGGCGATGCACGATGCTGGGAATGTGCCCATTTACGGGATGAGAATCTCTGTTTTGCGGCCATCAGAAGCACGACAATGGCCACAGTGCCTTCCCCCAAAACGCTCAAGCTCAATGGCTTCCTGAGACACCGACTGAGCATGGTAGGTAGAAGAACCAAACTGGCACGGTCTCATGCAATTCATCAAGGGCTCTACACAGAAACTCGCCATAGGGTGTGATAAGTTGGTGAACGCGCCTGCGTTTTAAGACGAGCAACTACCCAAGCATCTGCAGAATGGAAGTCTAGGGGAATAGTCTCAGAACAGAGAGCACCACCGCTCCTGGGACATCAGGAGTCGCGCTGTAAGCCAATAATAGATATACCATTTCAAAAGTCCCAAAAGATCTAGTCGCTCGATTAGATCAAGCGGGATAAGCGATTGATTCGCGAGTGGACTCATTCCGAACGTTGGGTGGTAATCCCCTGCTCGTCGCCATGTCCTGTGCTCGGGAATCAAGCGGAGGTACTTTTTGTCTGGCGAATTTGAATCGATACGAGAAAGACATCACATGCAGGCGAATATCTTCAATAGATTTAGAAACAATTATCTTATCGATTTTATGAGCAGTATTTTCGTGACTAAGGTAAACGACCCCTCTGCGGTTGCGCGTCTCGGATGCGGCTAGCGTAGATGCTCAACCTAGCTTACAAAGGTAGGAGGTTCAAACGTGGCGCGCTTATATTGCACAGAGATGAAGGCTGGAATATCGGCCCAAGCGTTCTAGACACAGAGAGTGCTTATCGAAAGGTGCTATGGCCTGGGGACATTTACGCAGCTCCAATTCTGGGGTGACTTCCGGTTTACCAGGCTCTACGGGCTATTGCATTTCATCGCGCCAGTACAACTTTTGATACATCAAGTCACAGTATCATGAAAGAAGAGTATCGAAGCAATGTATAATAAATCTTGCTGCTATGCGACACAGATAGCTCTTCTAAAATTGTGTGCAGATCGGCGCTAGGTTGTGTCATATCATGTCTCTCCAACGCATATCTACACTTTGGCTCAAATATTTCACGCCGGACGCAGCGCCTGAAGAAGTGATGGGTCATAACTAAAGTGAGCGAAAAGTGAAAAGTAAAACACAACGGAGGGCAGCTTATCTGACTTGCGAAGTGGAAGCCAGCTATGTGCGAGGTATGCACGTCAGTCCGATCCTGGCTCCTGGGATATAGCACTCAAGACTGTCTTGCCCATTGCAAGAACCTTCTCTTCCTCTAATCGTCGTGCGACAAGTTGCAAGCTTATCGGCAAGCCGTGCATGGTCTCGGCATCATCTATTTTGCAAGGTCAGAATCATATGCTTTTGTCGAAACCCGACAGATTGTTTGGCCATCTTACAGTCGGTATTGATTGCTTCTCAATCTGCTCCGAGGGGTTCATATCGTTCTTGGATAACCTCGATTGCCTTGTCGACCGTGTACCCGGTTGGGAATGAGAGACAAGAATAGTCCAGAACGTTGTACACGCCAGTATATCCGACTAGCGCACGGTTAATTCACCTGTATAGCCATTCGTTTACCGCCGTTCACGACACGAAAGATACTTACCATGCTTGAATCCACCGTTCTTGACAGTGTTGAAGGGGATCGTAGGGCAAAGGATAGCGTCGATTCCGGCTCTGTTCCATCTGTCAAGGTACTTGTTCTGGTAATTCACCCTTTCCGATTGAAGATTCCACATCTCATAGGTTGACAAAGCTCTGGCAGTGCGGTACTGCTCCATTTCAGGACGCCATGGTTCTCCCGTGCGCTCGAGCTCCTTTCGTATAGCTTCGCCTCCGTCCGCGACAAACATGCGTCCCAGCAAATCCAAGCCCTCCTTTTGATCCACGGGATCCCAGTCTATCAACTCGTGCCCGGCCGCCCGGAGCTTCTCGACAACGGCATTCAATGCGCGTGTCACTGGTGGTGTCGGACGAACCATATTATCGTGCCACATGACGCCGATTTTTAATCTGGCCGGCAATTCTGCTTCTCTCCAGGGTATAGGTAGACATCGTGGGCCCATAACCCATGGCTTGCCATTGACCACATTTCTTGTATACATGGTAATATCCTCCAAGGTCCTGACCATCAGTCCGTTTACTGATTGAACAGCTTCTTGTCCAGGCATTCCCGACCGAGTGTTCCTGACGGGGAATCGACCGACAGATGGTCTGAGAGTAAATATTCCAGTACAAGCCGCTGGAATTCTGAGAGAGCCTCCTATATCTGACCCGACGCCGATGGGACTTCCTTTCATGGCCAGGAGGGCCGACTCACCACCTGAGCTTCCGCCGCTTGTGGTCTTCCTGTTCAGAGGATTCACCGTTCGACCGAAAACATTATTGACGCTCTCGGCGATCATCATAGCAGTTGGCGTATTTGTCTTCACGTAGAAAACGGCACCGGCCTTCTCCAACAGCTCTGCTAGAGATGAGTCTGCTTTGGCGGCATCGCCAACGTGTGAAGCAAAACCCACAGTGGCATCCAAGCCTCGGAGGTTGAAATTGTCTTTCAGAGAGATTGGAAGCCCGTGCAATGGGCCGACGGGCTCGCCAGTCCGCTTTAAATGAGCATCTCTTTCTCTGGCCGTCGTCAAAGCGCGATCGAAGCACGTTTCTGACAGACAATTCGTCTGAGCCAGCGTAAAATTTTAGTCCTGTTCGCAAAATTTTGAGAAACAGATACGTACCAGCTGATGTGCAGCCGCTGCCCTTTTGCAGAAGGCCCTTGTCACTTGTTCTGATGAAAGTTCCCCACTGGCCAACTTGGATATCAGCTCACTCGCATTTGAGTTTGTGATAGCCAGTTCTTCTGATGTGAACCATCCGCATGTATCTGGCCATGTCGTGACGTTGTCTTCAGTGTCGGGCGGGAGAAGGTCAGTCGGGATTCGCCATTCATCAGGGATAGATTCCAGTAGCGACTGTCGTTTTCTGGCAGCAATCTTCTCCCAGGACAAAACACCGTTTGTTCCATTTGTCGATCCCACCGTCATTTTTCAGGCTTAGGGGCCGATGGCACAGCTTTTAACGCTTTAATAGTATTTTGTGTTGGCCTAAGGAGAGGAACTGACCTCCAAGTTCGCTGCAAAGTACGTTTCTGAACTCTGACTATCCCTTTTACGTAGATTTAGAGCCTGGTTTGACCACTGCTTATCTGAGAATCGTGGAGAGAAATGGACTTTTAAGACGGATTGAATCCTGCCGATGCCGGCGCGTTTCCCGAAACACTCGTGCACTTGCAGATCAGTGCCAGCCCATACAGTATCGTATGCACCTGGTATCAAGGATGTCATGTCATCGATTCCCAATGCGGGGTATGTGACCCGTAAGCCCCATTCGGGGTAATGTTAAGAGGACAATAGACTGGTTTCCTGTTATGGTAATGTTTTAGAACAGTCGGTTGTTCCACCGCCCTTTATTTCGAAAGTGTGCCTGGTTAAGCGACGGAGTTGATGTAGCCGTTCTCTCACGAGGCTGTAATGGTATTGCTGGCGATAACAATGGTCGAACCTGGGGTAACACTGCGAAATCTCCGCCTACAAAGAGATGATTGGTTTTTCGATGCCGCGGGACGTTTAGTCGGAATCGTACTTTGTATAATAACATCAAAATAGCGCAAAGCCTACTGAGTCTTTGGCTTCAAAGAATCTATCTGTGTCAATATTCCGGTGACCCCATTCCAGTCTTCCGTTCTCAGCTATCTCCAGTCAACCCCTTTGATCTCCACCGGACCTCACACTTTGCTAGGCCATCAGGATATCGCTGTACACCTGCGCAGTTGCAGCGATGCCAATAGTTTCGAAGAATTTCACATTGTTCGGGGGTGGAAGCATTCATTCCTGCCAAAAATGCTGGGACTGCGACGTTTATATAATAAGTTGATGAAGGGGGCATGGCGGCGATCAAATGGCAAGCTCGGTTTACCGCCGAAGCCAATGCGTCCTCAGTCGATTTGTCTCTTGGATCTAGTTGAGCCAGGACAGCAATGGCAGATGCACACCGGTTTACATTCGCAGATAATGCCCAAGCGGACCCATCGGTATCGATCTTGGTAAGTTGCTCCATTGCCATGACACAGCTCTTGAGCGGATCGGCTGCAGCACGGCCACTTGCGACCCAGTTAAAGAGGGCAAATGTATCAGCAGAGCAGCCGACAACGTGGAAGAGCCTTGGGTCTATTGTCTCCCGGTGCCAATCATCGAATATCAAGCCCTGGGTGCCTTTTGCGATTGAGCCAAGGGTATCAAACCAAACCAGCCTTGCGACAATCTCGGTGAGCCCCGTGACTGTGTGAGAAAGCTGTTCGAGCGCCGAGGGATCCGGACAGTGGTAATCGAGCAATGATTTTGCACCATGTAAATGGAGTTGCCATTCCCCAAATGGACTGTCACAGACTTCGAGAACAGCAAAAGCAGCAATTCCGAGAAAGGCGAACGGATTGGCAGCTTCCAGGGCTTCGTTCAGCCCAACCAAGGCGGCGAGGCGATGACGAGCGGTATCTATCGAGTCCCAAACCTCCCCGCTAGGCAATGACACACCTCTTCGTCCTTCAATACGAGCCTTCATCAGGTCATGGAGCTTCGAGACGAGTTGTACAGCCTCAACGGAAAGAAAGCGGCCATGGTCATCTGCCGTATAATTCAAGGATATGATGTGCTGGCAAAACGCGACCAGGCTAGCGATAAAGCTGTTCTGATCTGTAGCGGGCAATCCATGGAATTCCAATGTGGGACTGCCTGAAATGACCGTATCACTGTCTGCAGCTTGCTCGTCATCGGGCGTGACGGGCTGGTCATCGGATGAATTGGATCTCAACTTGGCGCGAGAGGATTTCAGCACGGTACCACTCGACGATGCTGAAGCAGTCCTCGTATGGCTTACCCTGTCGGCAGCCCAAATAACTCGTTGCGGATACCCCGCGCAGGTGATGTTGGCGTCGAGACATTGTGTGCATGAGGGCCGGTTCAGATCACATTTGATATTCCGGAGTTTGCAGCTATGGCAACCCGATCTCGGCGCATGCCACGGGGTTTGCCTCGTTGCTGCTTCTGCTTCACCTCCACCGGTGGCGCCATGTCGAACCTACACCGCCATCAGACACCGCCGGTGTGGGAACAGAGATATCGATGCGTGCGTTGCTGGAACAAATCGACGGGATGGAACGACACGGACGTTTCTGGCGGCGGCCACGAATTGCGGCTCGGGGTTCCACAGCCTTGGGCCCAATGCGAGTACAGGGGCTCTCTGCGTTAAGATTGAGTGGCTATGAATAGGAGCCTAGACATGCAGGCGTTGACAAATGAAGGGCGATAGAGTAGGTTCGTTACTGGAAATGGTAAGGGGACAAATCTAGATGTGAAATAAGAAGATTACTGCCAGCGCGATCGGTTAAATATGATGCCAGGGGACGAGAGTGCTGTCGAAAGCCCAGTCACGTACGTCTGGTCTGGTCTTCCGGGCTGAGAGGGCGGAACATGGAACATGGAAGGATTGGAACACCCAGCTGGTACTCTTAGCGTCTGGTCTATTATCTCTGATGCTACCAGACGATTAACCACGCCGGCATAGATAAGGGGCGGGTTCAACTAGCAGCTCTGGTGGCTTGTACGCCACCGTCTGCCACCGCTCAATACTGAAGATAACCGGACCAGTCGACCCAAAATTGCCAGACCTAGCCAACGTACCAGACTGCTATCAAGGTCACCATTACGTCTGGTGTCTGGTGGTAGCACCGGCTCGTTAAGTTCCGCCGTCCTCGACCGGAACAGAACCAGATGTCCATCCCAAGTTGATGTCAACCCGCGAATATTGCACCGCATCGTGTTTGCTGGACCACCGGGATACTGTCAAGGTCTGATCCAGCAACATTGAAACGACAACGCAGGGCGACCAATTTCACCCAAAGACAAAGACGGGATTTACCCCGGATTCTTGTGCTCGTGCTAACAGGGATGCCTCGGAGCTGCCACTCGGTCGATTTTGTCTTGGGCCGACCTGCCAAGCTAATTCGTCACCCGACACAGGCCAGTGGTCTGGGGAAGTAAATTAATTATTTTGGGAGCTGAGAGTTGAATGTCTGGTTCAATTGGGAAGGGAAACAATGACGGATTGAGGCTTTGGGGTTCGGGTTCTCGGCTGCGGGGTATTTACTGTATGCACCAGTAATTGCCAGGCAGGCAGGGATCGATATTAGGCCTGGAATTGCTGCAGCTGGCTGGTTCAGGGCTTGGCTGTCCACTGTCCACCCGCTGAGCCAGCAGATAGTACACCCGCATAGTTGATATTGTACTGCCCTCGACTGCACCAGACAGCGTCTGGTCTGATGCGCCCAAGCCCCTCGCCACCGCTGTACTTTCACCCGCTGCCATCTCCTTAGGCCTGGCTGGTTGGATTCTCGCAGTGTGCCCCACACTCCGGTTCGCGCTTCCCGCCGGACCAAACCACCAGAATAGACCAGACCATTGACTGCTCGAATTTGAACCCTCCATCGTCAAGCAATCCGCGGCGCAACAGGGCTACCAGTCTCATCCAACCTTCTTCTTATTGCAGCCCTTGCGACGATAAATTGCCCTACATCGCCGCCCTGATTTCCATCATCGTCAGGATGCCATCAGGTGGGAGCCATCTGTCAACAGAGCGGCAATCCCAAACATAGTCCGACTCAAGCATCCTTTGACCAAGCGTGGAGCCAGTGCAAGCTTCGACATTTGTGCTCCACAACCAATATGGCCTCCTCAAAGCTTCGAGAATACTTCCGCGTGCATTACCAGCCCGGAGAGCGGAAACTTATACAGAAGATTGACTTTTTCATTTTGACTTTCTGTTGCTTGAGCTACTTGATCAACTATGTACGTTTTTCAAGATATGCTCTACTGTTAGATGGACTCAAGTGCTGATACTCCTCACTTCCACAGCTTGACCGAAGCAACCTAGCAAATGCCTATGTGTCTGGCATGAAGGAGGATCTGAACTTCGTCGGTAATCAGTTGAATGAAATCAATACGTGTTTTACCGTCGGGTGAGTTTGCCCGTTTCCCCTTTTCGTGCGTTCATGGCTGACATTGAAGTAATTATATTTTGGGACAGGTCCCCTCGAACCTCTCTCTTCACTATGTGAAGCCACGATACTGGCTTCCCAGCATGATGATTCTCTGGGGCGGTTTTACCATGGTTACTGCAGTCGCCCATAACCCGCAATCGATCATGGCCATATGGTTCTTCCAGGGGATCTGCGAGGCGTCGACATTTGTCGGCACTCACTACATTCTTGGCTCCTGGTATACGGAACGGGAGCTAGGCAAACGCAGCGGCATTTTCACGTCTTCGGGATTAGCTGGTACCCTGATTGGTGGATTTATCCAGTTAGGAATCTACAAGAGTCTCAATGGCCGTCTGGGCCTTGCAGGCTGGCGATGGCTGTTTATCATTGATGGTCTTCTCACTGTACCTGTCGCCATCTACGGCGTCATCTTCTTCCCGGACACTCCACAAACCACGACTGCATTCTATCTGACCGAGGATGAAAAAAAGCTCGCAGTTGGCCGGGTCCCGGAGATCCCAGAGCAGTCGCCAGTGACACGCAGATTCCTCAAAAAGGTCCTAACATCTTGGTTCTGGTGGGGATTCGTCGGCTTGTGGTGTCTTGCTGGCGAGCTTGAGAGCTTCAGCACGAACGCTCTCCTCGCTCTATTCCTGCAGAATCATCCAACGCGCAAGTACACAGTGCCTCAGAAGAATAACTATCCGACCGGCGTGCCAGCTGTCGGTATTGTCTCGACTCTCTTCTGGGCTACACTGACAGACGCTCTGGGTGGCAAGCGATATCTCGTTGGATACTTCTTCGGTCTCACAAGTATAGCCACCTCAATCGTGATCCTGGTCGCCTCGCGTGATCCCACAAACCCTCAATCTACAACTGTCACGATGGCAGCATATTACTGGGCAGGTTCAGGTAGGGAAATCCCCGATATGGACATTACCAACGAATTCTGGCCTAGCTTGCTAACAGTCAGCACAGTATACGCCTGCCAGGCGACCTTTTTTGCCTGGTGTAATGACGCCATGCGATACGAAGAAGCAACATTCCGCAGCGTGGTCCTCGCAGGCATGAATCTCGGCAATAATGCTGTCAATGCTTGGTGGAGCATCGTGTTTTATGGCGCGTCCATGGCCCCCTGGTTCATTGTAAGTTTGAAAACTCCTTCATGAATGAATGAACATTGACTAATTAATACCCTCAGCGAGGAATGTGGGCTATGATTGCCGCATCGATTGCTCTCATTTTCTGGACTGTCGGCTTGTCGTGGCTTGACCATAAAAATAGGAAGACGGTTATCGTGGAGGCACATCATGGCGATTCGAAGCTCGAGGAAGGCTGAGCGGCCATTGACCAAGGGCCAACTTAGACCATGGCCAGATTTCGTGTTCAATTGAGACTTTAAAAATCCCCAGCATTGTGTTTGTCCCATATCGCCAGTGCACCTTTCGCCAAATGCTGCTTGTGAACAACGAGACAAAATAACTCCACTACGACCCGCGTTACTGCTAAAAGGAATTAGAGACAGACTCGCAGTTTTCGCGAGCGCAACCCACAGAGCAACATATCGCCGGCTCATAGTCCCGGTCCAATCATTTTCGACCATGTATTCACACGCAACGTGGGTTACCGCCAGTAGTACATGATGAAACCCGTGCGTTTGAGTCAAATAACGTCTATTTCGATAGGGTATGCGGTCAAAAACAATTAGGTATTCAAGCGCTTAGGATTTTCAATATCCTCATATCTTGGCTCCCCCATGAACACGTCCATATCTGAATCCTATCTTGCGTTGCCCATACTGCCTTGTCGGCCAATCCCACCTTGCAATTGACGAGTCGAATCAGTGTCATGTCGATTTTCCTGATTTCGATTGTGTGTGACGTTATTAAGATAGATAGAGCTCCGCGGATAGGCCGCTCCCCTTCTCGATGAGAATTTATGACCAAACCACCCACCGAAGGACTTGGCAACGGGACGGAGTATTGGGAGACAGCCTATTTTTCTGATTAGAGGCAGAAATATTTGACATGGAGAAATGATATGACTCACATTCCATCACGCTCAAGTGTATCTCCACGGCCGACCATTGAGCTGGTGCAGCTGTATTCCACATGATCTCTTCCGCTTTCGCATTATACATCGTGGATTCCACCAGCATGACGATCGACGCAACGCAAACGCTGGAACCCAAGTTAGCATAATGTCATGATGCATTCGGGCTCAAACAAATGAACGAACACCGCTCCGAACATGAACATGCCGACGATGGCAAACTTTTGTGCCAAGGGCAGTCTGAGAGAGATGACTTGTGCTTGAGCCACGGCCAGCTTTGTCAGTATGATTACCTCGAGAGATGTCGGACTTTGAGCTTACACGCAGGGAGTATCATCAGGGCAATGTCCATCGCCAAATGCGTTGAAACGGACCAAACGAAAAATTGACCGGGATCGACGGTACACGAGCCCTTTACGCTCTTATCCCAGAAATACCTCAGAGGAAAACATTGAAATGTTTCAACAAGAAGCTACATCATCCGTCTTTTGCGTCAGAAAAAGGTTTTCACGATCTCTGGTCTCGAAAGAGACGCGAAGAGGTCCAAGCTAGGATGGGATTCATACTCGACCCAGAAGCCACGATATCACTGCGACTGCCATAATTTGAATCATTATCCTCGCGCTAGTGTTCGATCGAAATATCCGCCAGTACAAGAAAAGAAGCGATAGTTGAGCGGCAGAGATGGCGATCGTATATGTATACTCCTGCGTTTCTTGTAATTGTGGTTCGTAGTAATGAGCTTCTGCTCGCGAGATCGGCAGGCCGTCCATTTTCAGCCCCAGCCCGTATCGCAGGACTGTGACACGCATCAATTTAGAACACAAAAACATTTCCAATTAAAAATTGGATACATGACTTACAAACTAGGACCGATATATCGTAAGCGATCGCAGCGAGCTAGACGACAAACAGAAAGTCAGAAGCCATTGCCACCTGACCCGGCGCAGTCAAATTATCCAACTTACATATGATGCGATAGCCAGATAATCACCCCACGATAAGCGCAATCCTTTAAGATGCCTCGCATAGAACCTCAGACCAAGTGTCAAAGTTGCAGGAATCAGCGTGACGAATATGCAGGCGTAAACGCCGGGCTGCAGTGATTCTACCATGATCTTGACTTGTGCTTAGACTCGGTATCGACATGGCTGATTCTTACAGCCCAAGAAGGTCACGGCTAGTCAACAAAGTTCAGATTGTCGAATTCGATTTTAAAAACTTTTGCGTCTGTCAATTAGCGAGATAGGTGCTGTTATGGGTGATCAGCGCACAGAGCCGACAGTGGCCTGCTGTGACATGATTTCATTAATTGCCGGTAATTTTCTTGAACCGCGCAACCAACATGTTTGTCGTCGAATTTCAGATCCATGCATTTATCGACAGTCCAACTGGCTGGTAAATGCTAACAGGACCTTTTCAGCCCTCATCTCGTTCAAGCACAATAGCACAGCCTTGTCCAGACGATGCAGACGTGTCCCCCATTGTGTGCCCCTGTCCCACCACCGTCAGCTGCAGGAAGTCGAATGAGATGATACCGAAGGCCTACATCAAACCCGGCTCCTTCCAGTATTGGATTTGATGCCACGGCCATTCCGCGAGAAGAAATTGAGAAGGAGGCGGTGGTGCAGCTGCTTGACGCCGTCAGCATCCGGCACAATGCATCGCTCACTCACTGTGTACGTTCACAAGTGCCAGATGATCAGGACTTAAAGTCTACGCATCCTATGAATTAATCTTTACCTGAACAGAAATTTCGAATCTCTGGTCGGTCGGCTCTTATTAGATGTCTCTCTTCTGGTCTTGGAAGCACTCTACAACGCGACCAGCCGTCCAGCAGGCCATGTCACACTTCCAACGTAGCAGCGCGGGTTATAATACAAGGCTACTTCGACGCCCTGGAGGAACTTTTTTCCCTGATGCAACGCCAGCAATTCCCTCTTTACAGGCAGTGCACCGACCAATCAAGTGTCCTTAATCTGTCCTCATACATTTGACATGGACGCACTCTCTCTGTCATAATTTATCGGTATAGAGGGGACTTTCCACAATCCGCGGTCGACGCAAAGCATGTGAACTGCTATATACACCAGCAGCGAAACAAACGAAACAGTGCGTGACACGACATGATGACAAGCGTTACCGATAAGATCAAAATTCGTCAGAATCATGTAAAAAAAGAGGCGGCAAGTGAGCACAACATGATTTTACTCTGATCGTAGCTTAGCAGCTCTTCCCTTGTACGGTCCTTCTGTGTCACCTTTACTCGAACACTCATGCCCAATAGCAAGGCTCTGGCAGGGAAAAGCTTGAGTCCTCGCCCAACCACGCGTACTGCTTTTTTCGGTCTTCACTTATGATGCACAAAACTTTTAGCGAGCAGATCAAGAATCTGCTGCATCTATTGCCTCCTACATACACCTCTATAAAGTCATGCATCAAGTGGCGGAGCTCCCGACTGCTGTGAAGCTATCCTTGAGCCCGCACTTGAGCCTCTGACCAGCAAGCTTGCAAGCATATAATCATAGGCCAGCCATTAGAAGAGTTGCAACATACTAAAACATTGCATTTTAAGACTGGCAAGAAGAGCGCGCAGAAATTACTTCAGCGCCACTCGAGACGTCGGCTACTCGAAACTCAAGCACATAGTGTTGTGCTACCCATCTCGTTGAGCTCTTTATAAAACGGCAATCGTTCCAGAGCTTTCAGTAGTTTGACGATGAGATTGCCTATAATGAAGTCGGAATCCGCGCAGTCCGGTATCTGTTCCCAGAGCAGAGAAGCCAGCGATTAGCGAACTTCAACGAGCATCGACTCGGTCCGAGATGGTCCGGCTTATGGAACAGTCAATGGTCACTGACGCAGATGAGTAAACGCGTCAATTAACTATCTTGATCGACTGTTCATGTTGATAAATTGAGCTTGTAAGTGGGCGTAAGTGTTGTCACAGAATACAGTGACTGCTGCCGTGCATTGGAATTATCTGCACTCGCCCAAAGGCAAAAGTATCGCAGGATAATTAGTATTTCAGGTTTTCATATTGTTTTATGAGGATTTGGATAGTGCCGTCCGACTATGTGCGCTCTCTGGGTGACTGTGAGCGGTGCTTGGACGGCTAGGGAGCGTCCCGCTCAGATTATGTGGAATAACAAATGATTCGAGGTGAGAGTTATCGTTGGCCCGTCTCGTCGGTAGTGTGTGGCCCGACACAAGAGGGGCACTTGGCTGTTTGGGTGCTGGAGATTGGAGTGCAATTCTAGGATGCTTTAGTTACGCTCAAGACTATGTTGAGTGATGTCACATACCGTGATGGATGGGACTCTGAGCCGAAAACTCGTGGCGACAGACGAACCAGTATCAGCCTCAAAGTGGGCAAAGATATACAGAGCAAACCGGTGCACACTTCAATTGTGGACAACCAGACGATGGAATACTGGTCCCAGGGCGGATTCGTTGTGTTTGCGTATCGGGGAATGGATGCGAGACGCAGAAAGGAGACTACGGTGACACTAGATCACTAGGTTAGATCACTTTTTTCTCGTCAAGCTGTTGAAGAATTGGGGTTGGTTGGAGGCGGACAGAGTCACTCACACTGCACCAGTCAGGAACATCAGAGCTACCCCAAGCTTCTTTTTCCAATGCAGTTTAAGCCCGCGGACTTGACTCAATGGTATACCCAAGAGCCAGAAATCCGAACCCACACTGATCGCCGAGTTGGCCCATCCAGCAGCGTTGATGTTAATGCAGTGTCCCTTTGCTGTGAGATCCTTGGTCAAGTCATATCTCTGCCATGAATAATTGTTTGGTGTGCATTGAAAGATAATGCCAATCACAAACGCCATGCTGAACATAATATGGGATACAACTGTGACCCATAGCAGTCGGCGAATGTTGACGCCAAGAAAGATATTAAGGTAGAAGAAACAGAGCGTGAGTTTGATCTGGGTCATTAATATAATGTAAAGAAGTTGAATAATGTAGAAATAGAGGCCAAAAGCTTTCAGTTCGGACGTCGTGAGGCCCCATATATCCCGTCCGAGGCCATTCGCGGTGAGACCAACGATAGTCAGGACGATGCAAGCAACACCGAGTGGAACTGCTGAGAACACCGTCCAGTCATCGAGTTCGAGGCGCTGCTTGCTGCAGAAGAACTGCTTGAAGATGAGTCGTACCCCCACACTGGAAGCTGCGATCGAGCCTAGGATGAGGATCATGATATTGAATTGCACTGTCTTGTCTCGCACAGGAGTTTGGCAGGCAACTCTTGTCATGTTGTTGCTGACTATGGGCAAAGGTGACGTTAGTGCACCGAAGATATGGAAGTCACCTCGCTATTGACCACATACAGAGTGCTTCTGAGAGAGTACATGCTCCAAGCATACAGTCTTGTGTACTGTCGAGTGCAACAAGCTCACAAATGCATGTCGCGTTCTGCATCCCACAACTTCCCGTTACGCACGCGACCTGCATTGGACAAGAGTAAGTGAGGCTGGTTCGTGAGACGCACAAAGGTAATACTCACGGCGCAAGTCGGCAAAGCTTTCAAGGCATCCACAACGGCCTCCATTTGAAACCGAGATCAAGTGCCTGCTTAAGGATGACTGGTCTTTATGACGAGCAAGGTTTGCATCGAATTCTCCAAAAATGTCGTGACAGCGCAAAAGACTGAATTGCTGGAACGGGCAGGATTTGTCAAATCGTTAAAGATATCAATGCTGTGGCTAATTCGAGGTATCGAGAAAAACTCGGGAGCATCTGTGGTCCGTTCGTTACAGGAGCATTGTACAGGTCGATTGTGGTGACTTCGTGGCACGCGACAAAGGTGCCGCAGATGCAGTCAGAGAAGCTGTCAAGGCCGAAACCCTAGGCCGGCGAGGGGAAGCGACGAGGTGCCGCAGACTTCAAGGTGCTGAGGCCGTTGGTTTTAAATGGGTTGATGATGAAAGCCGGCTTCGTTTCCCCAAACCATTGTGCCATTCGACGCGAGTGGTCGATGGATCTGCCACTTTTTCCAAGGGTGGCCTCGGCAGCGAAATCATGGGAAAAGGAGAAGTAAAGTTTCGTCGGCGCTAGATCTGTCCAGCTCCCGAGTTCTCAGACACTCGTGCTATTGTAACCAACCAACGCGAGCGACAACTGGCCGGGGATTTTAGTGTGGAGAATCATCCCGTTTTTTCGATCGTTATGGGTTAGTCGTTCAGTTGCTTGACAGCCTGTATCCCACCAAAACGCCACCAAGATGGAGGCCACTTGGTGTCCTAATGGGGCCTGGTTTGCCTGAGATCCAGGTAAGGCTGTTCATCGCCTACGATGCTCTGCATGAGATTGCTTTTGAAATGGCTAACGAAGTGATTCTTGAAGGATTTTCAGCGGCAAGTGTCGTAAGACAGTGAGCCCAGTCCGATCAAAGCGTTCGAGACAGGAGAGAATCGTCGTGCTGTACTGACTTCTGAGGAGAACGGTGCTAGCGATGCTATTAGTGGCCAGAAGACCATGGCAACTCGCTAATAGTCCTTCGTCCCGCCTTTGCCCAGAATGGTCTCAGCCAGATACTACGAGGACAAGTCCGTGCGCGTCCATTACCCGAGTCCTCGAGCTTGTTGTTGCTGAGCCTTCTGTCCCGCCCCCGGATGCTCGGTCTCACGCTCCCCGCAATACTTGAAAAACTCTTGAGTCTTGACACCTGCCGGACGGATTCCGGCCAATTGCAAGTTGCGCCACGAAGCAGTGGTTTGAACTTGCTGTGTTGAGACACGGTCGAGTCACGGCCGCACATGCTAAGTCTCAGCTGGACTCGACTCGGCTCACGCACCAAATGAATTGGTGCGCGCCAAGAAGGATGACACTGAGTGGCTGGCCATTGCATGTGCATTCGTGGCTCCTATGCCGTGAAGCGTGGCGCGAGGCCAACAGTTAGGACGGGCCTCACGCAATTTACTCACGGACAGAGAGAGAGGACTTCCTTTTTGAGGCTATAAAATTTATTGATTGGTGTGCCCCGTCATCTCGGGAGGGAAATGTGCCGAGTGACACGCCAGATGTCCCTCGATCGTCGTGGCCCGTGTGAGGATTCCAATCCCAGCGTGAAAGCGTTCGTCTGGTTTCTTTATCTACGACTGCAAAGTTTTATCCCTATCAGCCGGATCAGACTTCTCTTTGCTTTTTCCTCATGTTGCATTCATTTGCCTAATGCTCACTACTGTATCGCTTCGCTTTTCGCTTGGGTCCTTGCAAGTTACCAGAGAGTGCTCTACGCGCTCTACGCGCCTATTTCGGAATCATAATTGACAGGCGTTGGGAGTACTCTACCGCGGCATACAATAATCATTTAGTTACATCCTCGCGCAGTTGCTAGTGTAGACTGACTCCGTTCAAGTTGGTCAGGGAAAGTTGAGGTAAACCTTCTCTAATTAATTTAAAACACGTTTCAGTAGCACGAGTCGGTAAAGCGTTTCATCGTCAACGAGCAAAAAAAAAAAAAAAAATTAACATTGGATGTAAGAGTAGTCCAACAGCTGTGCCGATGCAGAATAGATAATCACATGAACTATACGATCAACCTCGAAGACGCTTCATTTCCGGATCATACAATGGATCAGGGCTCACTGTCGCTGATATCCTTTGCCCAAAATATTCCAGTTCCACCTTGTCTCCTTCACTGACTGCATTCGGCAAGTATGCATATGCGATGGGCTTTCTCACCGTAACCCAAAGGCAGCACTCGTAACATACCCTGCTGCCTTGCCGTTCACGAATACTGGCTCCTTGCCTAGAACCATGGATTTCCCGTCGTCAACAGTAATGCATTGTAATCGGCGACTGGGCGTTTGTTCGGAAAGGCTCTTCAGCACTGCTTGGCCGACAAACGCACCCTTCTTGTCCATCTTCACCGCGAAAGCAAGCCCAGCTTCGTAGGGGTCATGTTCAGTGGTCATATCTGTTCCCCATGACCGGAAGCCTTTTTCAATCTTAGAGAGTTGAAAGCACTGCGACCTGCCGCAATGATTCCGTGGCACTGGCCGGCTTCCCACAAGGCATCCCATAGCCGCAAGCCATTTTCAGCACTTGCGTAAATCTCCCAGCCCAGCTCTCCAACGTAGGACAGTCTCATGGCTGTAACAGGGACACCGACAATGCTGGCTTTCTTGACGCGGAAATAACGAAGGCCCTTGTCCGAGAAGTCATCGGTCGTGACTTTACTGATAACATCCCTAGCAAGAGGCCCCCATAGTCCGATACAACATGTCCCGCCCGTGATGTCGCGAATCTGAACAGCTCGTTGAGGAGCATTCTTCGTCTGGATCCGAGCCTCACGAGACAAATAAGCGAAGTCGGCCGGCCCATTGACACTGACCTGAAATAAATCATCACGGATACGAGCGACGGTAATATCGCTCCGCACTCCTCCTTTGTCGTCGAGCAGCAGCGTATAAGTGACAGCTCCTGGTTTCCTGGATACATTGCCCGTAGTGACCCAGTCGAGCAAGCCTACGGCTCCGGGTCCACTGACCTCCAAGCGTCGCAACGGGGTCATGTCATACATGGCCACTGATGTACGGGTTTTCCACGTTTCTGCTGCCGCAATCTCGCAATAGTATCTGCTTGACCAGGCATCTCGCTCGACTGGCTGCCACTCAGGAGGCAGCTCAGACAGTAGCTTCCTGTTTGTCTCGAACCAGTAAGGGCGCTCCCAAGCGCCAGCTTCCAGGAAGAAAGCGCCCAGCTCCTTTCGACGCAAGTAAAACGGGCTGAGCCGAAGGTTACGTGGGGATTCTCGAGGTTGGAGAGGGTGAAGAATATCGTATACCTCAACGAAGTTCTGTTGCGATGTCTCACATACTAGGGAGTGAGCTGAAAATCTTCGAATCGATTGAGCTCACACTCAGCTAAATCAATCTGAGATTTACCGGCAGTGAGAACTTCTGCAAGAGCCCGTGCCACACCCGCTGAATGGGTCACCCACACAGCTTCTGCAACATAAAAACCTTCGACATTGGGTGACTGGCCGACTAGGGGGCCACCGTCCGGTGTGAATGAGAAAATTCCATTGAAGCCGTCTTCAATTTCACTTTCTTTAAGTGCTGGAAGAAGTTCCTGGCTTAACTGCCATGCTGTTTGGAAATCCTCAGGCGTGAAATCGAGACGAGATGGCATTTGAAGCTCAGTTACATTTTTGGATGTAGGACCGAGTGTAGACGCCACGACTGGCATTGGACGGTGTCCATAGTAGCCGATGCCGTATTGTTCTCCATGCTCCCGGTAGTAAAGATCTTGGTCCTGGTAACGCAAGATTGGCAAAGAAGCTCCAGCCGAAGATGAATTGCGGCCTTTTTGGGCAGGCACAGCAGTTGTCTTCACGTATTGGTGTGCCATCGGCAGCAACGGCACAGGAAGGCCGACCATGGCTCCAACCTCAACACCCCAGAACCCAGCGCAGGAAACCACAATGTCCGCAGGAATGGTGTCAGATTCCGTGATAACGCCAGTAACGCACCCGTCCATCTGTTCTATGCCTGTAACCAGTGTAGACCCTTTATACTGAACTCCTGCTTCTCAAGTCTTTGCGATCAATAACTGAACTGCGCGGGCTGCAAGCGCTAAGCCATCGGTAGGTATATGAAGGCCACCCAAGATCTTGTCCGCATTCAGGAGAGGATATCTTTCGATGCACTCTTCCTTCGAAATCAGTCGCGCTTCAATTCCCCACGACAATGCCAAGCCGTGCTTTCTTTTGAGTTCCTCCATTCTTTGGGGTGTGGTCGCAACTTCCAATCCGCCTACTTGGTTGAAGCATGGCTCTCCATCCTTTTCCAGGCGGAGAAGCTTTTCGACTGTGTACTTGGCGAACAAAGTCATAGTCTTAGAGGTGTTGGTTTGGAACACTAAGCCCGGAGCATGTGAAGTCGATCCACCAGGCATATCTAAAGGTCCTTGGTCAACGACCGTGATGTCGGACCATCCTCGTGAAACCAATTCATCAGCAAGATTTGCGCCGACTATTCCAGCACCGATAATCACCAGGCGAGGCTGCTTTGATGCAATGGTCATGGCGGCTTCTTGAATAGAACAGCCTTAGTTGGTACCGTTCGAAGCTGCAACTCACTCAGTGAAAGCAATCATAAGGTGAAGAGGGAATCAAAGTGACGAATACAGTAATGACAAAAACTATCTATGAGTAAGAATCTACAATAGTCCTTAAGAACATTTCCCCTTATGTTGCTTCGTATATCAACACTCGCCTCGTGTGTATACTTGAGACTTGAAGATCACGTGATCGGTTTCTGTGGAAGCGCATCCCGTTGTCGAGGCCGTCTTCCGGGCAGTGGCTTTGATAGCTCAGTGACGATGGGTCTTGAATACATAAAGGGCCGGAGCTCCAGCCTCTGATCGCTATCGGTAGAGATACCGACTAGTGGAGTTCCTCCGTATTGGAGCACCCAGGCCCGTAAGTGTCTATGCCGAATGGTGCCTCCTGAGTCACTCGATAAGAACTATATCTTGTCATGCTGCAGCAGCGAATCCGAGGGCGAATCCGAGGGCACTGATCTGCTTGGCTCGGTCATGTACTTGAGATTGTGAGTCCGGCAGCTATCGCAACCACCGAACTACAACGCAGTTCAAGGTCGCACTCGAACATGGGGTCGGTAGCTGAACCAAGCAGTCGCCACAAAGCTTGGCTCTCTCGCCCATCTACTTCAATCTTGTGCTCTGGTCGCAATCAGAGCACACAAGAGTAGCGAGTGTCTGAACTTGCAGAGCGAGAAGGATCTGAGGCAAGAATTCCAGCCACGTAGACCCCTCCTCTTTCGCGTGGTGTGTAGTCATGTGGTCGCATCCGAAATTCAGCTCTAGCCCACGATGCAAATCAATGATTCGCGTTGGCAGGCTACAGGACACCAGCGTGTCAACGAACGGGCAGGAGGGGTGTGAAGAGACCGAGCCGTCTCCCTGTTCTTCTCGGTCTGGAGTCGGGCTGTGCCGAAAATCTCATGCAAGGTGGCATGGCTTGCAACGTGGTATAAACGGACTGAAACCTCCTAACGTGCCTGCTTTTCCCCTCACCAAGAACGGCGGCACGTTGGCCGGCGGTCATAACTTGTAAACATCAGAATGACGATTGGAGGGAGGCGTTCGTGGGTGGGAGCATGTGGCCATCAACCCCAACCCAAGTGGTTGCTACTGCTGGCTGCAAGAGATGTCATCAGGTTACCGAATTCAGGAGTAGGTGGCATTTGCCACGCCCGCCTGTGTTCTTTTTCATCTCCGACGCCGGGGCGACCGGTAGAAGACGCACAGAGGGTCTAGAGCTCGGCAGTGGGACCTTGCTGAGAAGAGCTGGGGATCCTAGCACGATTACCCCAGAATCTGATTTCCGCATGGGGCTCCACTGGAAGGGGGCGTTAGATGGTCAATGCCATTTGCCTTGTTGAATGTAAAGCATGGAGGTATTATTCGGCACAAGCATGTCTTGAGGGAAGGAGTTGCGCCAGCTTAAGGTACCTTTGGCTGTGTAGGAGTTAATTCGAGTAATTCTTGAAAATGGAACATCTCGCTTGCTATATTTCTATATATGATTAAAGATACTGTCATTAATATTCCCGCCGTCCCACCATGACTGAGTCCTGTTGCTGTCCACGCTGGAACGCGCGTCGTGATATACCAGATCCACCATGTTGTCAAAATGAGACGTATCCGCATACAACCACGGCGTAGTGTTGAAAGTCAAGCTGTCCGCCTGTTCAGCAGATAGTTCATTGTACGTATTGCCTCGAGAGGCTGGCGATGAGTTCATTGTGCATTTGTATGAGAGAGTGGGTGCATCTTGACCGCCATCCGCAGTGTTGACAGTGATTTCGGGAGATGTGGCCACAATGATGTCAAGTGTTGTATATTCGTCTTCATCTTCATGCCCTACTGTC
The DNA here is from genome assembly GCA_000222875.2 of Periglandula ipomoeae IasaF13. Taxonomy (NCBI): domain Eukaryota; kingdom Fungi; phylum Ascomycota; class Sordariomycetes; order Hypocreales; family Clavicipitaceae; genus Periglandula; species Periglandula ipomoeae. The sequence continues at coordinate 37,969 of AFRD01000241.1, forward strand.
GAGGCCAGGGAAGCATCTAGTAACCCAGTACTGGCGAATTCGCGAGAGTCCGCGGTGCAATTAAACTGTAAGATATTCCACATTAAAGGTACACTGAGGTAGATCCGTGATGGCATCCAGTCCTCTACGTCGTTTGTTTCGGATCCGGCAGCAATGCGGGTCATCTTGTCGAGATTACGGTCCTAAGTTGAGTTAGCAGGCGCGACACGAAAGCAGCAGCGCAATTTTGATGACATGTTACGCACCAGTGCTCTGCAGGCAGGCGAAAAGGGAATAAAGCCCTTTAAGAACTTGCGGCATTTTGCAAAATCTGCATTCGACTTGTGCTTCAATTTTGAGGCAGCCGCACAGCAGTAGTAAAGATGGACGGTAGCAGCAATTGCCGCGATATGCCCAAAGAATGGGTCTGTGAGATGAACTTGTTTGTCAATGACCATGTCAATCATTCGAACAATCCATGTGGCATGAATGAGTGCCAGCTCAGACGATCGCCTCCAAAAGGTGTTCGGGATAGCCAAGTTGGGATTGTGTTGTGCCCCGACGATGTACAAGAACGGATGGTTTAGGACGGTCGGAATAGCATGATACGTGAATTGCTCCTTCAACCAAGTCGTCCAGTAATCCCGGTTCATTCTGACGTCCTCAACTTTGCGTTCGTAGAACTTTACCGAGTCATAACGATGGCACATTGGAATACTATTCTCGGCTTCCATGAAGTCTGATAGGACGGCGGCATATGTAGAGTCCCTTCGCCATGGTTCCCGGAAGATCCCATGGGCGCAATCTGAAACGTATTTTCTGACGCGGCTCCATAACCATCCAACCTGAACGCTTGTGTTCCAGATACCTGGCTCACTGGGCATCGTATGGCCAAGATCATCCATGGGGAGAGGAGGAGCTTTTGAATCAAACTCTTGTGTGCCTCGATTGTCACCGTTCCCTGATGAGCAATACTGACGCCAAATCTCGGTTGGGGCACTCAGAATGCCCGTCTGACGGCCATGATACTGATCGAGTACTTGGAGACTCCAGAACACCCTCTTCTTCCGCTCGGCAGTGCTATCATCTATGGCATAGCCTGCATCTGAATCCAACATTGCAGAACGACAGAGCTGGAGGGCCATGCCAAGGTGAAATTGACCAAGGTGCACATTCCCGTCTGGCATTTAGTCTTAGCGGCGCCTTAAATAATGGGGTATGGATACGGGGTATGGATCAGTCTCACCAATAAAAGACGAGTACGATAGCAGGCATAAGCTCTCGATCGTAGCTAATCCGACAGTCCCATTCGCTATGCGAACCATTATTAGACTTCGAGCATTATCGCCGTAGAGTTGCAGCTCTTCGGCCCTTCTCGAAAACCGTGAGGTAACCGCCAAGATACTACAAGCGAGCTCATCAGTCAGTTCACTGAGATTGCTGACCTCCTCACGTTCGAAACACCATATGGGCTGTCGATGGCAGAATTCAAAGTAGAGACGAATGCCAAGAGCAATGTCTGGCGCCCCTGGTCGAATGTGCGATGCCTCGGAGTCGAATCCAAGGGTCGATGGTTGGCTACTGTAGGCAAAGGCGTTTTGTTTCTCGACCGCGGGCGGAGTAACCGAAAGAGACTTCTCGGAAAAAACAGCTGCTTCGTCTAATACCGGCTCTGGGCGTGTCGATTGACTCGGCCTTTTCAACCTGGTCAGAAGTTGCATACTTGATGTGATGGATGTCGTCTGTACAACCTCCCAGTTAAGAGGAGATCTAATTTCTCTTCGAGGTGCGCCAATCTCTCCTCCTTATCCGATGTCAGTAACAAGAACCTAATCATTACATTCTTGGACGAGAAGTTAGACGTACAGATCGGCCACTCCTTGCGGATTTGGCTGCTGGTGGATACGAGAATGGCTGTTTCAATCGTACACAGCTAGAACAAGATGGTTTCTCGGCCGGACACCTTGTTTTCTTTCGCCTATCGCACTGCTTCCTTAGTCGAGAGCCAGTTTGACAACGGAATCGGGACTGCGCATCAAATACTGACCTGCAAGTAAAACAGGCATGATGTGAGCGACGTCTCCCGCGAGAAGCCGTCCCAGGTGTCTCGTCGGGCGGAGTCATATTAGCAAAATACCATATTTAACGAACCAAACCGAAGCAAAAAACAACCAACAAGGCTCAAAGACGACGGCTTCTGCGGTATGCGATGATCCGTGGTTCGTTGCCAACTTTATCAAGGGCCGATTACACAGACGTTCTCTTGGCAAGGATAAGGGTGCGGGGGTCATCATGATGCCCACGACTTTGCTGGGCGCATTTGGCTGATAAAGGAGGCGCCACTCGTTCTGGTCGCAACCAAGGCGCTATGATTAGCTTTGGAGGGAAAGAAACCCCTGCAAGCTGTTGCCGCCTAAGCCGGTAAAGTCTAACCTATTTCAAGTGAGCCACGATTGGGACTAAATTCCCTGGGCTTCCCTGCATGCGTTCTTGTGTGGGGTGTGTATTTAAAACGAGCGCGCGGCGTGTTCGCCGCTGTTTCTGCAGCCTCACCTGTTATCTAAGTTGAGCCTTCTTGAACTGCGCGTTTACGGCCACGTCAGGCGTGCATGACGATGCAATCGACTCTATCTGCCTGATACATTCTGGCTCACCATGACGCACGCCCTAGGCAGATAGAGGACGTTGTATTAACGCAACGTCCTCAAGGCGAAGATAAGTATTTTGATAAGACTCCTTTTACCCAGCTGGTAGTGAGTGCCGACCTTGCGCGGTGCTTTGGCTCTCGATGTCACAACACTCCTTGATAAGCGCCTTACATGTTATCGCTCCCTTGTCTACCTGTATTTTCGCAGGCCACATCACCTGACTAGCAATCAACGAACACGAAATCCATCCGAGAACAATTCTGGGTTGTGAATTAAAGTCAATTTCTCAAAGGCTATCATGGAATAGTCATTCTCGGTAGTAGATAAATAATGAAACAATTAAATGAACTGTGCAGCGCCTCCCCCCAATTAGACCTCGACGGCGACCCGATTAATCTTGCAACAATCAACCGCAGAGCAGAAGTTGATGTCCTTCTCAGCTGCTACTGCGCTCTTCGGCAAAGTTTGTCGAGCCGGCCAAATCTCTTCGCCCACTCTCGTCTCGAGTTCGTGATGTTCTGTTAGCGCATCCCGCACCAGCTTCTGGAAGTACAGGGGACCCTTCTCCATTTTTGGATGCATCTCGCCATTGACAAAGACGCCCGTGTTGATGTTCTTCTGCGCATTCGCACAGAGAACTTTGTCTTCGGACATGATGCGCTTGTACATGTCATCGATGAGCTTAAAGTCTTCGTCACTGGAGTTCTTGTTTCTGTACACCTCATACTTCATGATGGCTTTCCCTGGGCCCAGAGGCACAAATCTTTGCATGAAAAAGAAATGTCTAGGAATAGTTAGCATTGGAACAATGGTAAGAATTCGAACGGCAGAACTCACGAAACATTCATTGACGCGTTCGGGAAGAAGTATGTGCTGGCGACATTGAGACCCCTCGCGATTTGTTCTGGTTTGGGGTTTCCAAAATGCTGGATGTGGCAACCCTTTGTTTCGACGTAGTATGAATTCAAATCTGCAATGGTGGGAATATCAGGATGTGTTGTCTTGCAGTGATAGCACTCGTTGTAGTTGTCCGCCAAGATTTTCCAATTGTAGTCGCCCTCCACCTCCCATGTGTGGTCAAATTGATAGTCGTCGAAGTTGTAGTTTTGAAATCGGGGCTGCTCATCAACTCCTTGAAAGTCGTCTTGCCAAGCAATCTCGGGTGTCTCATTGGCGTCCATATTGACCCAGATAAAACCATTCCTGTCGATGTGTACATGGAGAGGGAACAGTCCATTTTTAGACTTGTCGAAATCTTCCATGTCTTGGTAACCCGGCGCCTTGGCCAATTTGCCATTCAGACCGTAAGACCAGCCATGATACTTGCACGCCAGCACACTGTTATGGCCTGTTTCTTTTGTCACGATCGGAAACGCCCGATGTCTGCAGACGTTATGGAATGCATTGATGTTGTCCTGGCGGTCTTTCGTGATGATGAATTGATATCCAGCCACATCGTATCGTAGCCAGTCTCCTTGATTGGGTAGTCTAGCCTTGTGCGTGGTGAGAAGCCACTTCTTTGAGAAGATTGCTCGTCTTTCTAGCTCGTAAAGTTCTTGTGAAGTATACCAGCTAGCGGGCAATGCTTGGATGGGATTTTTTCCTTCTTCAAGCTCATCCACTGTCGACGCACCACCAAAGCCGAAATACCCCTTCAAGAACGATGGAGCCATATCAAATAGTAAGATTATTGGGAAATTGTCAGAGATGATAACAGTAATGTCTATTCTGAAGTTTGGGAGTGGGATACTAAGAGAAGCGTAGGTCCCAGTACATATAAGGATTCACGCTACCGACTACGATATAATAAATGCGTCAACACGGCGTATCCTACACCTGACCCGATATGCTTGATACAGACATCGGCCTTTCGACTATGGCAGGAATCCATCGATCGCTCCAGACCATCCACGCCGACGGTGTAAGTGAACCGAAAGCGCCCACGTGATCGGCATGCATCGCCGTCGGGGCAGTGAGGCGCCCACGTGATCGGGCTATATGTCCTACATGGAGGCGCGTTCGCGACTGTGAACTCGCTACTGGCCTGAATACAGCCTGATGAGGCCGTGAACCTGCCTGATTGTGTCTCAAAGATAGACTTCACGTTATCGCAGATGTTCGATATCCATTTGGCCGGTAAGAGATCGGGCTGACACACGTACAATTCACGACGAAGTCAATCATGAGCGGGATACTGCACTGCAGTCCTAAGACGAACGGTCTTGCAGGGCAAGGTATCACAAATCGCGGTTAAGAACCACTTGCACTCATCAAAGCCGATTGAATGAGCAGCTAAATGAGTACAATGGTTTCCCCGAGTCCATGAAGCCACTGACGGGTCATTAGGTTGTACAAGCGGGCGACAACCTTGCGCCGGCTGTTGAATTACTATTAACACAGCGGGGGTGGACGAGAGTTTTTTTGTAGTCTATGTTGGCTTCTAAAGCACGAGATCTAGCCGAGTTAGCAATTGGAACCCTGGCACGGAGTTCAAAGCCGAGAGACGGCGATGTCATATGAGGGCGTTGCTGCGATTGACAATGAGTGATGCCTCCGAACAGGAGCTGGCCCTCCGGTGAAGTGTCATGTGTGCATAATAACGTAATATTGGGAGAGAAACACCATTGTCTACATGACCAGCTCACAGGAATCCATGCTGAGCTAATTCACAGTCGCTCTTCGTAATTTTGTTGATATTTTGAGTAAACTACCGCTAGGGACAGTCTTCAACCATTCCGCGTAGATAGATAATACGCCTGTAGCTTGAAATGTGACGTTCTTCTGAATATTTTGAAGGAGCCAGTGCCAATGACAGGTCCTTATGGGTCGAAGTTTGTGCATCGACACGATGATTGTGAGGGAGAGTCCAGCGGTGCCGAGCCTGAACAAGCAGATAGTGCGAAGCACAGTGTATTTTAGTCATATTACTTGGCCCTGTATGGCTTACAGCATTGTGGAGATTAAATTTGACTGATTCGGGACGTCAATTTTGCCGTTGTCAGAAGATGCCCACCCCTGGTAGTCTGTTCGTAAGTGAAGGAAACAAAAGCATATTATGAAACCCCAAGCAGAAGCCTGGAGTCTTCAGTTGTGAGTGAACTCTCCTGGCAAATCCTTCAAAAAGTCGGTCAGGCCAATGGCACATTTTCATAATCCGCTGGAGGAAAAGATTCCCGCCCCCAGTCATTCACGTCAGAGACCCTGCTTAACAGGGACTTCAACACGAGAAGGCTTGTTAGCACTCCAAGTTTTACCTTTACCTCTCTCAGCGACATTAAATCATTGGTTCTTGGTGAAAGTTAAAGCTCAAACAAATACACATCACTGGGTCAAGATCGCAGACTTGTTAGCATATTCTCCCTAAGTGGCGATGTACTAATGCACTCCATGCTCATGAAGCAACAGGGCACATCGATTTCAAAGAGACTCCGGCGCCTCTTAGTTGACTCATGTGCCAGACTCGTAGAATTGGTCTTCAACGCCATGAATCCTCAAAGATTGTGATTGCGCACCCTACAAGCCCGATGTGCCATTCGCGGCACAGGGCTGCAGTTAGTGGTGCCTTGTTCGCCTCGTTGATGGTGCAACCGGATCACCGCTTTGAGGCCTTGGAGCTGAGGTTTCATCACCCTTTGCAGGGTCAATTGAGAAAATGGTCATGTTGTAGTATGTTCACACCGGAAATTTTCATTCGTGGAACGCTGGGTTAGAATGAGGGCTGGTATGAAGCTGATTATGGGTCTTGCATGGGCCAGCTGACATCAATTCTATTGCCGAATCCAGCACCGTCGAGTTCTATACGTGCCATACAGCCAATGGGTACTTGAAAAGCGTGTCGTCACAGCCGCAGCGATGCCTTGTTCTCATGTCCATTAATTTTCTTTTGTGTTGCGCATCTTCACGAGTTGGCCGCAAGGGAGAGACTGGGCTTGTTGTGGAGATTGACTATAGGGTGTGGTGAGATAGTTCGCTTTGAGAACACGAAAACACCACCGAAATGTGATATATGCGCTCTAGAAGGGATGTTCCGTCGACTTATCGAATGGACAGGGATGAGCTTATAGATACTCTAAATGCAAATAACCGACAGATCGGCATTTGACCCATCGCTGCAGAACAATCCAATTGAGGATGAAGGGTTCGCTGCCACTGAAAATTCACATACAAAACACGCCGGAGATTTTTTTGCCAAAACCATATAACCCAACTGTCTGGACATTCGCTATTCTGGAATGAGAACTCGGACCCTCGCTCTCTGTGCTGGTTAGTGGATGTAAGATAAATATCGCCATGGTCTTATAGCCTAGGAAATGGCATTCCGATCTGACTCCTACGCAGCGTGGCGTCCGTCACAGGAATGGGAAGAGGGGAAACCGCAGGCGCACAATGGAAAGCGCACATATAAAAAGGAGGTGGCATTAATGACAATTGTCTACATTAATGGGCCAAACTCTGCAATAATTCGCCAGATCAATCGTACTGTCATAATTTACCTTTCGCGTCTTCGCTCTCCAATAAGCAAAATGAAGTTGATCACACTGTGTCTCTTTGCTATCGGCGCTCTTGCAGCTCCCACCGAATCTACCTATGCGCCCTATACGGGAGGACAAGTCTACGAGCCGTGCAGCAAGGCCGGATTCTTTGGCACAAAGCCCACGTGCTGCTCTTTCAACATCATTGGCGCGGCGTCTCTTGGCTGCAAACAACGTTTGTCTACCACAATTCTTATCAAGGCAAAGGTCTGAAGCTAATCTTGGCAGCGGGAACGAACCCTCGAGATCCGGCCGAATTCAAAGCCCTGTGTGGAGCTAAAAAGCCCAAGTGCTGCTTTATCGACCCGGTGGTAAGTAATTCTTCTGTATACAAAGTGGATTCTCACGCTGACAATGTGAAGGGTGGCATCGTGAATGCTATTTGTCCGGATCCTGTGGGCTTCTGCAGTGAAAGTTTGATAAGAATGGTGTGGATTAGTACCTGAGCTTCGTGGATGATACCGAGTTACTGAGATTAACAGTAATAGCATCTTTGTGCAGAGATCTTTGCGTGTAATAGATTGTGTGAATCACGGTTCCGATGTTGCACATTCAGCGCGAGCACACCACCAAGGCTGGATCTAGCTGAATTGTCTCAGGCCTATTTGTTTGACGATGTTGCTGATTCTGTCGTTCCCTCAAAGTCTTGTTCCTGATGGTTGACCAATTCGTTCCCGACGTGACCGGGTGATGGTGGGATTGCGCCGGTCATGGCAGCGCATTAACCCTGCATGATGCATCTCGATTGACACCAACCTATTGTTCATGGAGAGAGCGGTCTGTGATGCGGAATGACCTGGGCAGAATTTTCTTATCGCTTTCCTTGTAATGCAATGATTGAAAGATTCATAAGAGCGATACCTTTTTATGTGCTAGTAGCGGCCCATAACGGAATCGTCAGTAGGGTCGGGTGTCTGACGATTCATTGTTGTCAGAGCTAGCGCTCTGGATCCCAGCCGTTGGGACCAGAGACGCAGAGATATAATGATTTGGGATCTGGGGAAGAAGTGGAGAATAAATTCACTTCAACTAAATCCAGCAGACAGGCATGGTTAATGTACAGTAAGACTGATGGTTTACTCAGGAAAACTTGAGCATGCTATTGTTGAGAATCGAGCCTAAAATCCCTCAGTGGATGGTGATATTTCACGCTGAAAAATGGCTGCGAAAGGCATGGCTGGCGGTATTTTGGTAAATATTCAATCAACCGGGAAGTGAAAGCCTCACACGCGACCAACGAATTGGCTCGTGAGCACTGTCAACGGGACCAATCTTGGACTTGGTTCTAGTATGGCATCACTGCGCGGCTCACTGTCCGGGTGGACTTTCTCAAAACAGCCAAGGGCTGGACGACCGTCGTAGCGGTTAAGGTTGAAGTTCCACCAGATTGCACAGGAGATTGCGTGCTCGATGCCCTGGCCAATGAGGCTCAAAACAAGCTGTGAATAGGCGCTTGAGGCGGTCTGCTCTTCACCATGACGATCGCTCCTTCAATCTCACCTACAATCCCCAAGACGGACAGTTTGTGCGTCTGAAACGGGCGACCGGCCGGCCGGCCAGCTGAGCAGGTTTTACGCAGCAACAGCACAGCGTGACGTCAAGGCTGGAGGTTCTTTTCCGAGGAACCAGGTTCGTCAATCCTCTCTCCTTGGCTTCGATCGCATTGAGTGAGGTGCAATCGAAAGACAGCGTCGTGTTCGGTAGCAAAAGTGCCTGCACCCATAAAATATGCTATACAAGACCACCTTGAAGTCATTGGGCTCAATGAATGTGTTCTGTGCGATTTAACCTTCACCGAGGGCTCGGCGCAGTTTTAGGGGGCGGCTAAGCCCCTGCAGACAAATAAATGTACCGCTATAGGCCAGCCAGCAACCTGTTCCGTTTCCACATTTACTTCACACAAATATGAGAGTGCAGTAGACGACTTCCAGACACACTGTAATAGCCGTATGGGCATAGCATGTGATGCTGGCAAGGCGGGCAGGACAGCGAGGCTATTTCGGTCTATTTGGTCGAGACACCCGTATTGTATCCAGGTTACATCATTTTTGACTTGCTGTAAGTACGGAGTACGACTTTGACTGCAGAATATTGTACAGGAGGCGCTCCGTAATTACTGGTGCTTGCAAGCGCGCATACTCGACTCGTACTTGTTGACTGCTCAGCCTCAACAATCATCCGTATTGACCATCTATTTTAATACTGTCAAGTATTTTGTGGCCCCTCCGAGGCTCGACCCCGAACAGTCTGGTCCAAGCCCCTCGACGACCCGATGAAATCCGGTCTTCTCCGTGTTCAATGATGGGGCGGTGCCCCGCGTCCAGTGTCTGGCCGACGAGGACATGGGCGGAATTAGCGTACATGACACAGGACCCTGAATTGCCACCGTTGATGCACCAGGCAATGATTGCAGACTGGTAATGACGGCAGATAAACCAAACATTACATGAGGTTCGAATGTCAGACTGTAGGTACAGTACACCTCGCGCTTCTGTCCCTCGGAAGTCGTGTGGTAAGTATCAAATGCATTGACAGAGACTAGCCAGGCATTCAGTCCACTTTGCTTGATGGAATTGAGTTGAGGCAGATTGGAAGAGCCGAGAATCGGCCCCTCCATCCCCAGCGTTGCAGTTCCACTCTGGCAAAGTCGCGCAAAGATTAACATGTGTTTCCGGGGCATGCACAATCCGCTCAGCCCCAGCAAGAGATGCCATGTGGTGAATAGCCTCACATCACGAACAGTCTATCAGTCGTGAATTTTACAGGTTCCATAGGGATCGTAATACTTTTTTTTCAAGTGAAGCAGTCTTTGGCAAGTCGACGCGACATTGCAGCCCTCAGGCACTCCGCCATCGCTTGCGAGTCATTTTATGTATTGTTACTGTTTGCTCTGAAGACGGAAGTTGCAGGAACGGCAGATCACACTATTCACGAATCCATCAGTCATGATGTTGCTTCACAAATGGTAATGGGAATGCCGTTAGTGGCTGGATTCAAGGACCAAGATAAGCGTCCCCTTTCCTTGGGTTGATCCTCGTCTCCGATGGCCCGAGGAAGAAAGGGAAATGCCTTGGTGGTGAATGGCTGAGACGTGGGCAAACTGGGGAGGGTCGCGTGCTCCGTCTCCGACGGCCGTGTTTCGTCTGTTTGAGAAGGGCAAGCACAAGCAGAGAAGATGCTTGACTACTGTGCTCCGTTCCCCGGAATGTAGGGGAAAAAATAGGGTCTGCGGGCTGGTAATTAGCCTCTGTGCCTGTGTGTGTGACGTCCTGGGGAGCGAGCGCGTCTCCCAAGAGTGTCTGATGTGAATGAAGGTGAGCAGAACTGAAAATAAATGACCAAGTCTGATGACACGAATCAATTGAATCAGCTGTGATTGAATGGGTGCGAGGGGCGCGAGGGACGCCACCAGGGCTAGCGGGGTCCCCCACAGCAGCGCCGCAACCAGTGAGCAACCAGTGAGCACCCCGAGCGAGTCCTTATCTTTTGGTGGGGGAGGGAATGGGAGGCCATGGGAGGCCCCTATTAAGCGGGTTTTTTTCTTATCTCTGAGAGTCTGCAGCCGCAGGTCGAGGTACCTGGGGAATAGCCGGTGCCTGCTGTCGCGACAACCACAAAGCGCTCGGCGCCAGGTACCGAGACACCATGCTTATCTTCCAGTCGCTTCCGGCCACTCACATGCGCCGCGTCGCCACTCGTCAATGACATTTTAAAAGCCTCGCTGCCCAGGGACCATATAACTGCCCCGGATCTTTTCTCGTTCCATTTCTCGTTCACAAATATCCTGTCGACGACCTGTTTGGTTCCATTGCACCGGGAATTGCTTCGCGACTTGCACGCTTCTTCTTGTTTGCCTCTCTATACCCCTCGCAACACACATCCACCACACAGAACAACCGCAGCCATGGTGAGTCGAGCCCCCGCTGCCCTCAATTTGTGCTGCAACAGCAGTAGACATCATGGAGATGGAAACATATGCAAGAATCAGCATACTGACACGCTGAACCGCAGGCTTCCCGAGAAGTTCTTTCCTCCCGAACGGAGACGGTACGACTCTACACCTCAGCCAACTCCCCCCATCATGCGGCCGACACTTGCTAATTTCTGATGCGCAATTGCAGCTCAGCAAATACCTCAAGCTCGAACAGAAGGGCTCTTTGATTGCCGAATATGTTTGGGTTGATGCCGTCGGCGAGACTCGATCCAAGTCGAGGGTGAGTTTCCTCCCTTTGACGTGACGCACGTCGTTTCTTTCCCTTGTTTTGTTCTCGTCGCCTGTTGCCTGCCGTCTGCCGCCAACCGTTTTCCGTCTGTCTTGGTCTGGTCTCTTGCATGGACGCTACGCCCTGTGTCTGTCCCTGGAAACTGCGCTGCACCGCACTGCATGCGACACGCTCTGGGCTGCGCTGTAAGCCGATGGCGCCCGACTTGTTCCGCTGCGACCCACCCGCCCCATGGTTTCTGGCCACGGCGAACAGCGACCGCCACCACACCAGTGACACCAGTGGGCATCTTCTGCTGGTATTTTTGGCGCGGCGCAGTTTGGCTGAGTCGCACCCAGCCACCACTACCCACCGCTCAGCACTCAGCATCTGGGCATCCAGGCAGTTCCCCCCGCCTCGACCATCCGAAAGCCCACTTCGCATGGGGTGCGTTGATGCGGTCATCGTTGCGCGGCAGTGCCAATCAGCACAGGGTCTTCTCCAAATCTGACGTCTTATCTCGTCGTGCTGCCCGGAAGAACTCTTGGCAGTCGTGCTCGGTGTCGCGTGGTCTCGGCGCCTGGGCTTAGCCGCGTTCATGCACATCATGCCCAGCGCGGTGACATCAGCCAGCAGCAGCAAGGTACCAAAAGCAGAAGAGAAGACAGACGGAATCATCATGGCGCCCCACTCAAGACGAAAGGCGCTGCGGCGTCATGGCCGGTTTTGACACAAAACGTCGTAAAAGTGGAATATACTGACAAGACGAATCTGCAGACTCTCCCCGTCAAGGAGTACAAGACCGAGGACCTTCCCGTCTGGAACTTCGATGGTTCTTCAACAGAGCAGGCTACCGGTGACAACTCGGATGTCTACTTGCGCCCTTGCGCCGTCTTCCCTGATCCCTTCCGCGGCAGCCCCAACATCATCGTCCTGAGCGAGTGCTGGGATGCCAATGGAGTCCCCAACAAGTACAACTATCGCCATGAGTGCGCCAAGGTCATGGAGGCCTATGCCGAGCACGAGCCCTGGTTTGGTCTTGAGCAGGAGTACACCTTGCTCGATCATGATGACCGTCCTTTCGGCTGGCCCACCGGTGGTTTCCCCGCTCCGTAAGCTTTCCCGCCCACACATCCTCGATTTTCATGATGGCTAACTCAACCCAACAGTCAGGGTCCTTACTACTGCGGTGTCGGTAGCGGCAAGGTCGTGATGCGTGACATTGTTGACGCCCACTACAAGGCTTGCTTGTGTATGTCTTTCACCTTCCAGAAACCAAATGTCCAGATCCGTACTGAAAAGTCACAGATGCCGGCATCAAGATCTCAGGCACAAACGCTGAAGTCATGCCTGGTAAGTTCCTTCTAAAAAGATCCAATGCTGGTATCAAGATCTCGGACACTAACGCTCTCACAGGTCAGTGGGAATACCAGGTGGGCCCTTGCGTCGGCATTGGTATGGGTGATGAGCTGTGGTGCTCTCGATTCTTCCTGGCCCGTGTCGCTGAGGACTTTGGTGTCAAGGTCTCCTTCCACCCCAAGCCTATCAAGGGCGACTGGAACGGCGCTGGTCTCCACTCCAACTTCTCCACCAAGGAGATGCGTGCCGACGGCGGCCTGAAGTTCATCGAGGAGGCCATCAAGAAGCTCGAGCCCTTCCACGAGGAGTGCATCAAGGAGTACGGCGAGGACAACGATCAGCGCCTCACTGGTCGCCACGAGACTGGCTCCATCGACAAGTTCACTTACGGTGTCGCGAACCGTGGTTCCTCGATACGAATTCCCCGTGAGACTGCCGCCAAGGGCAGTGGTTACTTCGAGGACCGTCGTCCTGCTTCCAACGCCGACCCTTACCGCATCACCAAGATCCTCATGACCTCGATATTTGGCAAGTTGTAAGGGTTAGGGTTAGGGTTAGGGTTAGGGTTAGGGTTAGGGTTAGGGTTAGGGTTAGGGTTAGGGTTAGGGTTAGGGTTAGGGTTAGGGTTAGGGTTAGGGTTAGGGTTAGGGTTAGGGTTAGGGGTTAGGG
>AFRD01000240.1:0-51361 GCA_000222875.2 Periglandula ipomoeae IasaF13
GGATCGTATTTTGTGCTGCAGCTGGTTTCAGACCTCTACGAATGGAGAAGCTCTTGCAAGCCAGATCGACGATCTTGATCCTCGCCCAATTTACATCAGCGCGTTCGATGTGCATTCCATGTGGTGCAACACTGCAGTTCTCACCGAGCTGAATGTAGCCGACATGGAAGATCCTCCCGGCGGAATCATCCATAGAGACGAGAACGGGAAACCGAGCGGCCTGTTGTCCGAAAGCGCTGCGCTGACTATCGCTGCAGCATTTCTGAGCCGGCAGCTCTCAGATGACCAGAAACTAGCATTCATACATGACGCAATGCAGTCTTACATTACTAGCGGCTATACAGGACTCATCGATATGGCCATGGATGAGTCGACATGGGACCTGATCCTAAAGTACCGCGCCAACTGCGGAGGCGAACTGCCCATCTGGATGGCCATGCACTGGTTTGTTCTTCCCCAAAAGACGGAAGAGCAGACTTTTGCGCAGGTGAAGCGGGCGATTGAGCTCAATCAAAAGTACAATGCAAAGACGACTCCAGACTGTCGGATTGCTGGTATCAAAATCATGACGGACGGTGTCGTTGATGCCTGTACGGCGAGTCTAATGGAGCCATACACTAGCAACGGGGAGAACATCTCGCCCGTATGGACTGTTGAAGAACTGGTGCCGATACTAAAGATGGCTGATGAAGCATGTTTGCAAATTGCAATCCACTCAATCGGCGACGCGGCCATTAGAATCGCCATCGACTCCCTGGAACAAGTTGGAAATCCTGCGGGGAGACATCGCATCGAGCACCTTGAGACATGCTCACCGGAGGATGTATCCTGCCTAGGCAAGCTGGGCATCACTGCCTCCGTGCAACCCGTACACAGTGACCCATCGATCCTATAAGCATGACCCTCATTACTAGGACCTAAGAGATGCGAACATGTCTTCCCCTACAGGGGCTTTGCTGAAGGCGGTGCCACAATCGCCACCGGGACGGACGCACCCACTGCATCCCATCTGCCTCTTCCGAATCTGTACACGGCCACAACTCGTCGATCTGCGAGGAAGCCAGACATGAAGGAGCAGACGACGCCGAGGTTTGCGCTGAGCCTTGCGGCGGCTATGGCGGCGGCTACCCAGGGGGCTGCGTATAGCTGTTTTGCGAATGACCGTGCTGGAAGACTAGAGGCGGGCAAGTTGGCTAATTTGACGGTTATAGACATGAAGTGGGACGCGACGAAGCTTTTGGAAGGTAAGGTCATTGAGACGTGGTATCGGGGGCGGAAGATCTATGGGTGATGACTGTGACTCTACGAAGATATGTACGTACTTGGATGTTCAAGAATTAGATGGTTGCAAAAGAAAGCAAGCCGTCCAGAGAACCTATCATGAACTGGTGTTCGGAGACTTGCTCCTGTTTCGTCATTATAAACTGGTTGTCTTTGCTGGCGTCACTGATGTCCGGGCATTGGAGCATTTTCTTCTTGCTACGTTCCAGTCTTGCCTTGTACAAGCCCGCGGTCGAACAGCCGCCATTCATGATAGATAAGACGCAAGCTCGAAAACTGGGCCTAAACTCGTGCCAGAGGGCTCTTGTCACAAAAGAAGCTCAACTTTGTAAACAGAGTTCTGCAACGTGGGAAAACAATGATAAACACATCTAGCAAGCTGCGGAAATAAGTCGTCCCTGGCGAATTGAGGATCTAAAATCTAGCTAAATTTATATTCCAACTGATACTGCGTGAGCTCCATCTCTGTGAATCCAAAACGCTCCGCAATGGAATCGCCGTATTCTCTGGGGAAATGCGGCGCCACCATCCACTTCTTTCCAGGGTACCACGCCAGCATCGCTTCAACGAGCTTCGTGGCCGCGCCCTTTCCTCTCGACTTCGGATCGACAATCAAGCACCCCAGCCTGATTGTATCCTTCTCCTCATCCTCCGGATCGGTCACCACGCAGTAAGCGTCCCCGAGCCTGAACGCCTTGTCGTGTTCTGGATCCTTGGAGAATTCCCACGCTTGCCAGGGCAGGTTCGAGGCGCCATGAGTCTTGACCAAAACATCGACCTCGTCGAGGGTGCACGGCTTCAAATCCGCATTCACCTTGAACTCCCCTTCGGAGGTAGGCACCCTACGCCACCCAAAGAGCTCTCGAACGGTAGTGCTTCCCGCGCGTTGGTACATTTTCAGCGCCGGCGGATTCTGCTGCACGCACTCCCAGCCCACGGTTTTCATCCCGCGAGCCCTTTCGGCATCCAGGACTATGCGAAAGGCCGCAGCCCCGGCGCCCTTGCCTCTGGCTGGCTTGATGATGCCCATGGCGTTGAGGCGCGTCTCAGTAGGTTTATCAGAGCGGATGGCGATGGTGGCGAAGCCAACGGGCTCGCTGGGCTTGTCGGCCGCGTAAAACACATGGCTGTGGGGTAACGAGATGAAGTTGGATTTGATGTATTTCGAGAGGGACTCTTCGTTGAAGTTGATCGGAACCGGGGCCCCGATGTAGTCCTCAAAGGCCTTGTTCCAGAGCTCAGCGAATTGAGCAATGTTGATCTCGGACACTGGACGCGACTCCATCCTCAAAAGGTGCCTGATGGAACAAAAAGTAATGACGCCGAGCTAGGTTTGTCTACGAGTCCTGTGGAAAACAAAACGAAAGTCGTGCTTATTTCCACTGGACACTTCACGGATGAAGCAGAGCTAAAATGCCTTGGGCCCTTGGGGCGTGGGTCATCATGCTTCGGGTACCGCGACCGTGGGCTGCTTATGCTAACTATCTCTATCATGTGTCTCCATGTTGGCGTAAGGCACGCTTGCCACGAAGCTTTTTCGTACATCTTTACGACGTGGATTGGAAAACGAGAAAATCGCAGGTTTCAGTATGCCATATCCCAAAGAAGAATTGTCGAATTATGTCACTGCAGATTCCCCAATTTCCCATCGCACACAGCGGCTCTGACCTGTGTTGCAAAAGATCCACTCCTGCTCCCCGCGTCTCGGAACATTTCCGCCATCCCGGTCTACTCTAGAACTAGACCCTGGAAGGCTAGAGATGGGATTTGCCTGTAAGTAAAATGCGTGGTGCGGGCCAGAAAGCTCCAGTCTCCTTTGCGGAAACAGTGGCGCTTAAGACGAAAAGGTGCAGTATAATGGCAGTGTATGATGCTCGTGGCTTTTGGGCAATTACTTTCCTAAGTCCTTCCCTGTTGCACAGCACTCCTACGTAAATTAATTAGCGAGCGCGGATTATCGTAGTAGCGCAGACCGCCCACACGGGCTGCGCGCCACTCAACAAGCGGCGCCTACGATCTCTCCTCTATATGACCCAGCACCTTCAATAATATCTACGAGACCTTCGTATCATCCAATCAGAGGCATCCCTGAATGCCTGCGTGTGACATCCCCCCATAGTCTCACAACTGCTCTTTCCTTTAGTATCGATAATTTCGTACTAATGGCTTCTTGTTTGATCTTTGGCTTTATGCCTTCTTTGTAGCGAAGGAGGGGCAGCTGTTTCTCTTCCGCTTTTCATCTTTTTAGGTTCCCCTTCTCATCACACAATCCTTTACAGTTTCACTGAATCCCCTTCTTTTATCAAATCCACAGCAATGCATCCTCCTCCTCTAGATGGCAGGGTCACGGATAAATCTACATCGGTTTCCTGGACAGTGTGGCTCAGTGAGCGCACCATTCCTGACGGAGAGCTTGGACGATGATGAAGTGGTAAAATTACCTGCCCAGAAGCCGAAGTCCCGAGTAAGTCTAATACGCCTTGAAATATACACTGCTTTTGACATGAGAACACACTTTTAGCGTAATTAAAGTACCACCACGAGTGGCCACACTTACGAGCAAGTCATTTCACTCGACGAAGACCCAGACAACGCCAATATCGCTCCAAGGGCGAGGGCGACACCTATCATTAACGCCATTTTACTCGACCTGGGACGACAGCGGTGACGCTCCTGCGGCTACTTTTGCCGCAGGAAATTCTCCTCTTGTCATCACACTGGACGACCTGGACGACCTGGATGAGACTCGTGAGGTGACGCCCCTCGCCGAGGTTGCTCTTCCACATAGCACGCTGGACGCCTTGGACGATGCTCACGGCGCCTCTGCGTCCACACCGTTCCCCCAGAATGCTATACAGGCATGCCAGACTAAATCCATAATATCCCACTGTAGCATCGCCTCCCTAACAATATACCTATATGCTCCTTGGCACGCCGAATCCGCACGACTTGCCCTCGGGCCTCTGCACCATAATACAGTTGCTCCACGGCCGACACAACACGGACGCAACAGCCCCCAGTTCCAGTCCCTTGGAGATGGTCACGATTCCAAGGCGCCTGGGGTGTCGATCACGGCCATTGAAGTATGCCCAACTGCCTAGGCTATGGCGTGCGCGCTGCATATCCCCGCTAACCAGGTTTTATTTATAGGGACCTTTGCAAGTCGTGGTTCCTAGAAGCATGCCTCAGCCATTGCCTTCTCCACCAACAGTGCTCATGCCCTTGCCTAGTAAGCGCAAGCGCTCACTTAGCCCATAGCCAAGTGAAGGTCGTTTAGACGGCCCATCATCAGGCAGAGAGCTCCCACGAGGTAATAGCCTAGATGGAGACTTTGAGTGGGCTCCGGAAGCAAAGCATCTCAAGGTATGAACAAAATCCTGTCGGTGCTGACGAGCTTGTCTTACTAACTTGCCCAGTTTTTCCGCGAGGTCTTGGGCCTTTCGGACGATTATCTCCATGTCGAC
Organism: Periglandula ipomoeae IasaF13; assembly: GCA_000222875.2. Lineage (NCBI taxonomy): Eukaryota > Fungi > Ascomycota > Sordariomycetes > Hypocreales > Clavicipitaceae > Periglandula > Periglandula ipomoeae. Next base: position 4,746 of record AFRD01000240.1, read on the forward strand.
GACAAATTCTTTTCTGATAATCGAGTCGATACTGAATATTGACTCACTGACACGTCGACATCCCTCGCCGGGCGATGCTGACACTGTTTTGACTGGAGACCCCTTCTTCATCAAGACACTTGCCGTCAGCAATTATATTGTGGACAGGCTCGCGCCGAGCACGAATATTCTAGCTTGACAAGCCCCTTCACATTTCATACATGGAGTTTGTTCAGTATACCTCGCCTGATGTCTTGACAATGTTTGTCTGGCAGAACACGCTGCCAGAGGCGAGAGAATTCATTAGTGCAGAGTAGTTGAACCCAAAACGCCTGCTGGAGCTGCCAGAACATTAACCAGGATAGAATGACATACCTGAGACTGTCCAGGGGAATACTCTACACTCTCTATATATACTGATAAGGCCACCAAGCTTCGCAGCCGGCCTGGTGAAGGGGGCATTAATGCTTGGATACCCGAGCATATGAATATACTAGAAAAGCCGCTGTCTAAACTGGAAGCTATTGCTGCCAACAATCAGTGCAGCGTCCCACTTCTCTACTGAAGTGTAAGATGCACAGTATTTAGCTAGTCAGGTTTGATAGGGGATTCGTGTATTGACTTAAGCTTGCCTTGGTTAAAGGCAAGCGAGAGGCTGGCGCCTTGGGGGCGATTCCCTCTAGCTTAGTTAATCAGTGGGTGATGGAGCGGCACCTCACATGAAGAATTGAGAAGGAATTAATCTACTCTCCTTGCATTATATCCTCCCTTAATTATATTAATAACCTTAATAGTATGATTATTATTTTAAAAAGCATTATTACAATAAACGCTGCATAGAGCCGAAATGTCTGAACCTAACCTAAGCAGCTAGAGAGAAATTACCTTAGCTTTAACATCCAGTTAGCAATGAAGGTGGCCGTGAGGTATGCGCTAGGTGTTATAAGCAGATATAGACTTGTCTTCTCCGAATAGGTAGACAGCTACAGTTAGGGGTTATAAGTATTTAACCACCTTAATATCTCTAGTACACTAGCTAGATGCTACTTTATCTATATAAAGAGCTATGTTTATACTTTTTTTTTATCTTTAGTTAATTATATATTTTTCTATATTCTTAGCTATATAGTAAAACTGCTCTATATTAGCGTGTTAGACATAGGTTTGGTTAAATACTTTTGACCACTGACTGTAGCTATCGAGCATTCATATGCGTCAAAGAATACACTGTAGTCCTTCTGATGAGTAGTGATTTCATGTTAGTATGATTCGATCCTAGCAATAACTATCGCACAGGCAAAGCGTGGCCTCAAGGACTCATATGAGCTAGAGCTAAAGTGCCTTTGGGCGTATGTTATCCTCTGGGTACCGCGGCCGTGGGCCGACTATGCCATGTTTATCAAGAGCTTCTATCTTGGCGTAAGGCACGCATATTTACGAAGCCTTTCGAGACACACGCAGCTTTTGGTATGTCTTGGCCGAAAACTATGTATGTCACTTCGAATTCCCCAATTTCCGTCACACAAGAAACGGCTCTGCCCTGCGAGATCCACTCCTGCTCCCCGCGTCTCGGAACATTTCCGCCATCCCGGCACACTCCAGAACTGGAGCCCGGAAAGGCTAGAGACGGGATTTACGTGTAAGTGAGATGCATGGTGCGGGGCAGAAAGCTTTCTTGGTAGAAAGAGTGGCGCTTGAGACGAAAAGCTGCAGTATAATGAATGACATTGTATGATGCTCGTAGGGCGTGTTCGATAGTTGATTCCTCGTCATATCGCCTTCTCCAATGTAAAATTCTGCATGATCAAGACAAAAAACAAAGATCCAGTTCTTCTAAAACATCGCTGAAAATGCCCGACTACACTCTTTACGCCTACTTCCGCTCGTCTTGTTCCGCCCGCCTGCGAATCATCCTCAACCTCAAGAACATTGCCTACGAGCACGTCCCAATCAATCTGCTCAAAGATGAGCAGCTCTCCGACGAGCACAGGGCCATGAACCCATCTGCCTCTGTTCCCCTGCTGGTGTTGCACACTGCATCGGACGCAGGCTTCAAGATTGGCCAATCCGTAGCCGCGCTGGAATACTTGGAGGAAGTACATCCCGAGATTCCAGCCCTGCCGCCGACAAGTGATGCCAAGGGCCGAGCTTTGGTTCGCGTGCTGTGTGAGATTATTGCGGCCGATACACAGCCCGTCACGAATTTGAGAATCATGAGACGCGTCAGAGCGCTGGGTAGCAGCGCTGAGGAGTGGAACAAGGAATTGATGACAGATGTGCTCAAGGCTTACGAGGCGGTAGCCAAAGATTCGGCGGGCAAATATTCTGTGGGCGACAACCTCACCATGACGGATGGTTGTTTGATGCCTGCAGTCTGGAATGCGCAGCGGTTCGGAGTCGATATTTCACAATTTCCAACCATTTCCAAGGTGGTGCAGAGTCTGAATGAGCATCCGGCTGTACAAAAGGTGGATTACTTCAAGCAGCCGGACTGCCCCGAGGATCTCCGAAAAAACTAATGTCACGCTACAGAGATTTGTCGCAGTGGAAATTTTCATGTAATTAATAGTAAATTGAGATTCCATTTCGTTCCTGTCAATTGTGTCTATTTAATTTTCGTCGTCTCGTCATGCAAAAGTGTTTAGAACAGAGGCAGCGCGGGCTGGATGGTACCAGACACCTCGCCAAATCCGATCAAAACACCTTGTTGCCCAGCCCAACCACGAATGGTCAATGTGTCGCCGTCTTGCAGGAATTTTCGCTCCTCGCCACCTTGCAACTGAATTGCCGTCTTGCCTCCCTGAGTCTGCTCGAGGATGCTGCCTTCGGAGCCGGGGTGTTCGCCGGTAATGGTACCTGAGCCCAACAAGTCTCCAGGACGCAGGTTGCAGCCAGTAATGGTATGGTGAGCGATCATCTGAGGCCAAGACCAGAGGAGATTCTTCGAGTTGGACTTGGAAATGGTGGTCTTGTTGCCATTGGCAGCTGAGTAATGGTCAGCGACTCGAACATCAAAAATATTTCATTGCTCTGATTCACTTACTTGTCAGATCGACCTCGAGCTGAATGTCCAGGCAGTTCTCCTTGTTCTTCTCTTCGAGATATGGCAACAGAGTGTTGTCGTTGGCAATGCCAGCAGTCTTGGAACCGTTCAGGGCATCGGCCAAAACAACCCAGGCACTGATGGTGGTACCCAGGTTCTTGGCGGTGAATGGACCAAGAGGCACATACTCCCAAGCCTGGATATCTCTAGCACTCCAGTCGTTCATAAGAACATAACCGAAAATGTATCCTTCCGCCTCGGCGATCGGAATAGGGCTGCCAAGCTGGTTCTCACGGCAAATAAACATGCCCATTTCCAACTCATGATCGAGCTTCTCACAAGGAGAAAGAACGGGGACCTTGGGCTCGGCCTTGGGGTCTTTCAGAATCTGGCCCCAAGGTCGGCGGATGGGAGTGCCTGAAACAACGACGCTGCTGGCGCGGCCGTGGTAAGCGACAGGAAGGTGAGTGTAGTTGGGCTGCAGCGCGTTGGCGGGGCCACGGAACAAAACGCCAACATTGTATGCGTGGTTCTTGCCGGCGTAGAAATCGGTGTAGTCGCCAACGGTAAGAGGCAAATGGTTCTGAATGTCGGCCCGCTTCAGCAGCGCGGTCTGCTTGAGTTGCTCGTTGTCCTTGAGGACCTGGGGAATCTTGGTATCGGAGCTGAAGACAGACTGCAGATATTCGCGAACGAGGCGATGGAATGGTCGCCCTAGCGCGGCGAAGGCATTGAGAGACTCATTGGCAAACACAGCGGCGTGCTTCTGAATTTCTGAGGACGAGGAGAAGCCCCCAGCACTAGCAAAGGCCTTGAGGTCGAGGGCGTAGTCGCCAATGGCAATGGCAGGACGCTTGGTTGAATCGGCCGAGGTGGTAATGATGCCAAAGGGAATGTTGGCAATAGAAAAATGTGAATCTGGTGAGATGGAGAGCCACGACATTTTGGCGGTTTAAGCAGAGGCTGTCGTCTGAAGAGGAGCGGGAGCTTGTTGTGCTGGAGAAGCAGAAAGTAGATCAGAAAGCAACACAGAAATGACGAAAAGGACTCTTCTCCAGCAGCTAGAGGGCGAACCGGGTTCAAATCTAGAAAAAAGAATGAGGAGCCTTGGATTGCGTCTTCTGCCTCAATTGACGCACGCGCAACAGCAATACCGGTCGGAAGCTCCTTCCCTTGGTTCCGTCTGCTCTGCGCACGCTCTGTCGACGTTCTGCCCCGCCATCGTTGCCGCTGCAAGCCGATCAGAGCTGGTCAACTTGGTGGGGGCTGGCAGTGAGGGGTCCACGGCGGCAGCGCGGAACTGGCATATGCCGGAGCTCGGTTTGCGTTCCGCCCAAAGCCGGGCGCTCAGTCGAGCAGGAGAGTCAACGTCTCTGCTTGTTGGAGCACAGAGGGACGACAGGGCAGCCGCAACTCATTCTACCCTACGCCTGCCCCAATCTTTGTCCGTCTTTCATGCCCATCTCAGCCGAAAAGATCGATTAAGTCAAGCCATTCCAGTATCAACTGAATCCGGCTGATGGCCTGGTTACGAAATCCTGGAACGCGTACGCTCTACCAGCTTAGTGGCCGCAGAGAAGTCGCAGACGAGCAGACTCGCAATCTGGACCAAAAAGCGTCTCAATGGGGAAACATACATCAAGCAATATATAACATCCACCATCCGTAGCACAACTGATTGTGGTGTCTAATGACCTCATGACCCTCGGATGATTGATCATCGATACGATAGACCAGCTCACACATTGTGTGACTTCCGCCAGTGGAAATGTCCTCCCCGCTGCACATTTGCATGCAGTGGCAGGATAGAGCTTCTTCTGTCCTGCCTGCCGACAGGGTGAAGCGTGCGACAACGACCAACCGCTTCTACAAAGTCTCCAACCCATTCCTTGAAACCTTCCCCAACGTTCAATTCTGCCTGTATGATACGAAACAATACACACCCGACATTGCGCATCATGAGCAATATGGCCAGTTTGATATGATCCAGGGAGCAATGCGACCTTTCGGACTTTGCATCCAAGGTCAAAACCTAGCAATGATCTGTCACAGAGGCTCTGCAGAGACTTTCATTTGATGTTGTGCATGGCAACACAGTACTATAAATGACGGGTCGGTTTGAGGGCATCGGAAACCCGACGCATCGACGGACTTTCTGGTATGACATGACAGTTGTCCAATGTAATTACGCTCGCTTTGACTGGTCCAAAAGTCCGCCTTCCCGGCGTCGGCCCGCTTGACCAGGGTTATGATACTCGGATCCGAACGACTGTGGACCAGGAAATCCTTGGAAGGAAGATTCGTTTCTTTAATTCCCCGACTAGTCTAGTCCAAGGAACAAACACCCTTGTTGTCACGATTTTGGAGGACTTCTTTGTCGTTTCGTGTTACTCTGGGACAAGATCTCAAGCACAGACTTGCAATGCTACACTAGACTGATTACTGGCCTGTGACACAAACGAAAGCTTGTCATCGTATCGGCGGCTTTGCGATCAAACATATGTTGAGGCTCTCCTGTCAAATGACCGTCAAGGTCCCTTGATGAGACACTTTCGACCCTGGTAATTGTCGCCCCCAAAAAAAATCCTGCATAATGTGCGAGACCGGGGGGCATCGAACAAAGTCCGCACCAACAGGCCGTCTGCCGGACGGTGGCATCTTGAACCATCTCCACCAAGGTGAACTGGTGCCGAAATTTGCTCACAAGCGACCGTTGTCAAACTCACGAGCAGGTTGCAGTCGGGCGTTAGGACTTTGTCAATCACCGATCCCTGTGTTGTCTCACTCAACTTGGTTTGGCGTAGAGACGGGACAGTTGCAATTCTGGCTGGCTGCATCTAGTACGGTGATCGTCGTCGAAGCCCGCTGGGTCAGGGCTGGGGAAACAAACCAGTGGCAACGAAAGGGCAACCTGTGACGTGTCATTCCTTCACGATACCTGTTCTCACGTGTCTGTGTTAAAGTTGTGGCATGTTTCTTGCGGTGACATCCCCGCATTAGACTCGGAGGTTCGGCCGTGCAAAAATCACCGAATACCACCCTGTGCCGCACACTACTTGCTGGAGGCCCACGACTTGAAACCTTCGATTCTTTGACCTCTAGGTGCAACTGGGGATTGATTATACAAGCTGGTTGAATCTGAATTAGAGGAATGAAAGAAGCAACTGGCGGAATTGCTCTAGTAGGACAATTCGCTACTTGCGGAGACGTGTCACACCACCAGGATGAAGTCCGCTGTCAAGAATTTGACAATATACAACTGTCCTTGCCTTTGACAGACCCAAGGGGTTACTTCATCCATGGAATCCCCGAAGACGAGGGTGACGTCGTAATCGACAACCGGCATATGCTAGCCATCATCCGCCACACAAGTACCCTACCACGCTACGGGACGATCCTCCTCGTGTGTGGCTGCAGATAAAAGAGACAGCCTTCGCCCTCTTCCTTCCACTATCCTAGTTGAGACATCGAGCTTCATAATCTAGCTGACACCGCTAGCAAGTATGTTGTCAGACGATATTTTCGGGCCGGCAAGTCGCCTTGCCAACCTTCAACTGGACAGTGCTCATATTTTGCCAACATTGGGCTTTATAGCTTCATTGGTAAGTTTCGATACATAGTCTTTCCAGAAGTCAAACTCTCTACTCACTGAAACTCAATGCATAGTTTGTCGCATACTTGGTTGCTCAGGCGGTCTATCGGCTCTGGTTCCATCCGCTCGCCAAACTGCCTGGCCCTGTGACTTATGCAATTTCCTACTTTCCTTTCTTGCACGAGAACTATGTTCAAGGAGTATTCTACAAAAGAACACCAGAATTGCTGCGAAGATATGGATCCATGGTTCGCGTTGGTCCCAATCACGTCCTTGTCGATGGAGAGATTGCCTGGCCGCAAGTGTTCAGCCGGCGCAAGGCTGATGAAGAAGAGTTCGAAAAGATGCCGACGACACATGTAGCAAAGGCGCACAGTCTCATTGTCGCAACTCACGATGTTCATCGCCGCCAACGCAGACAACTGAACCATGCTTTCAGTGATGCATCCCTGACCCAGCAAGAATACGTTGTGAAGGAGTACCTTGACCTGCTACTGGAGCCCCTGCAAATCCAGGCGGAGAGAGGCGAGACGGTAGAAATGGTAAAGTGGATGAATGCCAGTACGTTCGACATAATAGGTGACCTCATCTTCTCCGAGTCCTTCTACTGTCTCAAGAATGACACCGTTCACCCTTGGGTTCTGTCTATCTTCGCGAGTATTCAGCAAATTTCTGCCCGGCGATTGTATTCAAATTATCCTACATTGCGCATGATTCTATCATGGTTTAGCGATGAGTTTGGGACCAAACAACACGCCGTGCGTAACTACTTCAAGGAGAGCGCGCGCGCGCGCATGGAGCTCGGAGAAGAGGGACCAGCCGGTCGAAAAGATTTCATGACGTATATGCTGCGGAAGACGCGCGACGGAGAGGTTGGCATGGATGCAGAGGAGATTTAAGAAAATTCGCCTCTCCTCATCGTTGCAGGGAGCGAGACGACAGCCTCGGCCCTTTCCGGGCTTTGGTTCTACCTAGCGCATTATCCGCAGGTGTACAAGCGATTGACGGAGGAGATCCGCAGCTCTTTCGGCTCCGAGGACGAAATTAATATGCAAAGAACAAGTCACCTGGAGTACCTGATGGCCTGCGTCAATGAGATTCTGAGATTCTACCCGCCCGCTGCCGAAACCCCTGCGCGAGTCTCACCAGGTGCTTTTGTGGAGGGGGTCTATCTGCCGCCTGGGGTAAGTGAACCTTATTCAGAACCCTTATCCTTCTCTCTATAAATGTTGAAACAATATGTCTGACGCAAATCCAGACACGCATCTCGACCTATCAATGGGCGACGTTCTGCAACCCCAAGCACTTCAAGGAACCCAACTCGTTCATTCCCGAGCGCTGGTTGCCATCATCTCATCCCCTCTACGATGAACGATTCAAATCTGACAATCACGCCGTGTTCAAACCCTTCAGTGCTGGACCCCGCGACTGCATTGGTAAGAACCTGGCGCTAAACGAGCTCAGACTCGTCATCAGCCGGATCTTGTACAGATTTGACTACGAGCTCTTGGACGGGCAAGAAGATTGGCACACGAAGCAGAGAATATTTATTGTGTGAAAAAAGGGTCCTTTGCAACTTCGTTTCAAGGTCCGCCAAGCAGCGGCATGAATGAGAAGCTGGAGGTAGCTTGGTAGGGCTAGATGGAATTGTGAGATACCTCGTTAGCCGACATAACACATTCAAATTGACTTTTGATGGGAATGACATGTTGTTCGAAGAAGTCCAATGCGAGTCATCAGTCTGCGACTGGATACGGGTGGTAAGAATCGTTCTCATGAGATCAAGCCAACAATGATGCCTTTTTATGAACCCTCGGTTCTCGTAGAGTGGGTGAATAATCATGTCCGTGTAATAAATGACGAAGTCCACGGAAATGTGACCAATGTGTGCTGTGTGGGGGCCAATGACCGAGGCAGACCCGCTCTGTTGACCGACTTGACTCCGTCTTTCGGACTATTTGATCACAATTGACAGCGCTGTGGGGATGAGCTTGCGGGGAAGCTACAGCAGTTCTAACTGGTAGATGCACGGCCAGGCGACACTGCATATAAATCCCATGCCCTCGGCTCATCAAGTGCTTGAGTTGCTTCAACCAACGTTCCTCTACCGCTGTTTGGCTGCCTGGTCGGTTAATCAAGTCTCACTACGACTCATTCAGCTACCTTCATCTTACAGCATCAATCCATCTTGACGCGTTCTCCAGGGCCAGATTGCATTACGTCACCGGCCGATTCTACATGAGCTAAGAGCTTACAGCACTTTTGCCTCGGCAACGTTGAAACCGATCCCAGGATTGTAAACCGATCAATTCGAGCGTGTGGAAAAGGAGATATCTATTTAGCTCAGCTGCCAGTATGCCATTCTATCCGCCATCATGGGTACCGAAGCTTCGGGACATTCCGGATTCTATTTCCGTCAAAACCTTCATATTCAACGAACAATACGGTCGCCATTCCCTTCAGCACTCGAAAGCTCCGTTTACGGACGGCCTCACAGGAAAGACCTATAGTGTGAAAGAAGTCAAGCAAAGGGTAGACTACTTGTCCCGGGCCTTGTCAAAAGAGCTTGGCTTCAAGGCTCATGAGGGCACTGAGTGGGACAAGGTGGTCGCGTGCTTCAGCCTCAACAACATCGACTACCTTACACTAGCCTGGGCCGTTCACCGACTGGGGAGGTATTCTGAGCTGCGTCAATGCCGCGTATAACGCGAGTGAACTGGAGTACCAACTCAAGGATTCCGGCGCCAAGGCTGTATTTACATGCCTGCCTCTCCTGAAGACGACAATGGAGGGAACCAAGAACCTTGGAATACCCAAAGATCGCATCTTCTTGCACGAGCTGCCTCCGTTGACAACTGGGGGCTTATCGAATCCTGGGCACAAGACAACCAATCAACTGATCAAGGAAGGCGCGAGCTTGCCAGGCTTTCAACCTGCGGACTCGAACTGGAAGAAATGAGATGGCGCCAAGAGAATTGCTTTCCTTTGCTACAGCAGTGGAACATCAGGCTTGCCAAAGGGCGTGATGATTGCGCACAAGAACGTTATTGCGAACGTCGTCCAATTTGCTACCTATGGCCAGCCGCATCGCGACAATACCATGAAAAAACGAGGCACCGACGAATATACTGAAACGGCTCTCGGCCTCCTGCCGATGTCGCACATCTATGGTCTTGTTGTCATCTGCCACGCCAGTCCTTACCGAGGAGATGGTGTTATTGTTCTTCCCAAGTACGACTTCAGGCACCTCCTTCAAGCGATTCAAGACTACAAGATTGAGAAACTGTACCTGGTTCCGCCTATGCTGATCCACATAGCCAAACAGCCCGATATTGTCAAGCAATACGATCTGTCATCCGTTACGTCAGCTAACACAGGGGCTGCACCACTCAAGGAGGACACCGCCAATGACTTTCTCAAGGTTCTGCCACGAGTTTCATTACTTCAGGGATACGGATTAACCGAAACATCGACTGTGGTCTGCAATACTACGCCTGAAGACATCTGGCTGGGGGGCTCGGGCTCGCTCCTACCAGGATACATCGCTCGTATTTACACGCCCGAAGGGAAAGAAATCACAGAGTACAACCAAAGCGGCGAGCTTTGGGTCCATTCTCCGTCTGTGGTCCCAGGGTACCTACACAATGAGAAAGCCAATCAAGAGACGTTCGTCACGGCCAGCGACGGCTTGCGGTACATGAAAACTGGTGATGAAGTCTTAGTGGCAAAGAATAAGAATGGAAACGAGCACATCTTCATCACTGATCGAATCAAGGAGTGAGTGCACTATGCAACAGTCGTTAAACGGAGTTCTGACAATTTTTAGGTTGATCAAAGTCAAAGGTCATCAGGTTGCCCCGGCGGAAATGGAAGGCCACATCCTGGCCCATCCTTCCGTGAACGACTGTGTGGTCATCGGTGTTCCTTCAGACCGCGAGGGTGAAGTGCCCAAGGCCTTTGTCGTGAAGGCGCCGAATGCGAAGGGGACCGATGACGAGATCAGGCAAAGTATTCTGAAGCATGTCGCTGACCACAAGACTGATTACAAAAGACTGCGCGGGGGTGTGGAATTCATCGACGTGGTGCCCAAGAATCCGAGTGGCAAGATTCTCCGCCGCGTTATGAGGGATCAAGAGAAGGCAAAAATGAAGAAGCAGGGTGCTAAGCTGTAGGAAGCAAGCCTATTGATTGGATGTAATGTCGGCGAAAGCTTGTTTCATTGCGCTCTGTCGAATTTCGACGCAACGAGCATGATTATTTTGTCATAGCTTTGTAGACAATATATTTCTCATTCTAGATCGAATTAGACGACGAATACCCTTTACGATGCGAATGACCCTTGTCTCGGCCGACCCTGATTTGCAATGCCCATTATCGTAGCTGTCTGATGGCGCTCATGACTGCGGATTTTCTGTAAAGGCTTCTGGTATCAACCTCTTCATCTTGAGAAATGCCTCTTCGACATGCTCATACAGTTCACCCTCAGACGTGTCTGCTATCCTCAACGACTCAGCCAACCCTCTCCACCTGTGCTTTGTAAGTGGTTCTCGGATGCCAGGAGACGGACAACGAACCTCCACCGCGAGTGCATCACCTGCAATGAGAATCCACTGAGCAGCAACTTCTTGGGCGAAAATAAGGGTGGAAGTCGGATAGGGATTCCTTCCGGCGCGCTTTTCAACCACCAGACCATCTTCAAGTTGCCAAGAAGCGTAAATAGCTCCGAGGTCAGCAAATGCGCCTCCTTGCAACAGCTTCGCGAACGCCGTGGCCGTTGAAATGGCTATGAACGAGTCCTCTTTTTAATTTGAAGTTTCTTTATCGGGAACTGATAGGATCTGTAAGTGACTTTACTTGCTGCAGCTTGGAGTTTGCTTTCCTACCTCTATCATCATTGTGACGCTCATTGGACTCCATCTCTAGCGCATGGTTGAAACTCTCAAACCGGTCTGTGGTGGTCTATAATAATCGTTACCAAATTATCGAGACAAGTATCATGTCCTCCGTTTTCTTGTAAACGTACCGCAATGCCAAAGGCTGACGATCCGAGATGGTGGATCTCGATGAGCACTTGAGCCAGTCGATCATGCTCGGTAGATGGATATCCGATTTTGGAAAGAAGTTCAAAAGCAAGCCGTATCACTTCGTTCAGGAAGAACTTCAAGGAATCCGAAGTGGGCTGATCATGAGTATCGCGTTGCGACTTCGTGTACGGCCTAATGTAGTAGTTAGCAATTAGGCTTGCAGCGCTTTTGGGCGCATCCGTATCTGTCTCTTGTTCTTGGAGCATGTGACGGAAAATGCCCAAAATAACTCTGGATACGTCGTCCACAGTTTCGTCATGGTAGAGTTCATTGTCAATATATCGGCACCAAGCAGGGCCTCCAGCCACGTGCTCACCAGCAACTTCGTCCGGAGGCGATTTCATTCGGGTCTGTACGTTATTCTTAGAGGGGGCAGAAGCCTCATGCTCAACGGATTAGCAATCTCAAGGAGGGTGTTCTGTTTTGGAAAAGATATCGTCTTTTCAGTGATATGGGGTCTGCGACCCAGTCAACGCGAGCGATGCGGACGCTCGTGTGCACGGTTAATCAGCACTGCTGGAAGCAGGCTAGTATCTTCTCTTAGCAGATAGCCACCGATTGTTAGATTCTGGATTTCTACGTCGAGGCGCTGTCACAAGGATACCTAAAGAGCCGTCCAGCGGGTGGTTATTTCGACTGGGAAGCAGGGGCATCTGCATCTCGTCCAATACCATGCAAGAGGAGGCACCAACAGCCCTTCATCAGCCCCCAAACTTGTTTCAAAAATTGTGCAAAATCTCTTGGACCACAAGGCTATCTCCAGCAACATAATTTGGCGTTTGTGGCCACACCAAAATAAACTGCAAACAACGAGGGAGACAGCTGAGTCAGGATTGCGGGTAGACGGCGATCAGAATAATTTCCATAGACTACGGTACGATAGCGATCCGATCTGAAACGGCGGATGGAGGATATTTCCGAGGCAATCGGCAAAGGAAACTTCACAGCAGAAGACAAGATAAGCAGGTTTGGGATGAATTGATTGGCATGACGAGCTGCCACATCCCACGTCTGATCGAGTGATACATCTGCACGCAATTTCTATATGTACAGAGGAACATCGACCCCCTAGCACGTCTGGTAGAATGGTGCATATGCCAGTGCCTGTTTTACGATTTGCTTTAGCGCCTATAGCGGCCACAACAGGCTACAAGCGCCGGCAAAGGCGCTATAATGCCAGGCCCTATGAAAGCACAGTCCACGCCAAGCGCAACCAGACCTCTAGCGCCTTCTTCAACATTGTCAGCAGCGACTTTAACAGCGGCCTCAATAACGCGACTGCAATTAATTGCGCGCGCAATGTGGCGCAATTAACGACCTACTTAATCCATCATATCTTTCATGGCAGTTGCGATCTATGAACAATGTATGTTTTTCATCGGGATACAGCCCCCAACGAACAGCTCCGAAACGCACAGCTCGGGATGGCAAGAGTCAGTTTCCGACAAGAAAGATCTGCAAATAAACGTGTGCAATCATGCAGAGTACCATACGGTTTCGAGCGCCTACACCTAAGACCAACCAGATCCCCTTTGTTTCTCGATTCGTCTATATTTTATTTCATACGTTCATTCCTTCTTGGGGGAAGATCTGCACCAAGCAGATGAGATACAGTCACGAAAAGTATTGACAAACCACTCAAAACTGTCGAAGCGCCTTCTGGTTATCATTGTACATCGAACGTGCTATAACTTCATAATTGTAGAACTCAAGCGAAGACTGATTCGTCTATGAACAAGACTGCCAGACGCAAAAGCAACAGGTCTACTCGCAAAGCCCGGTGTCAGTAGCTACTGATTTTATCGCTGGCGCGTTGTATAGAATGATGTGCAATTTGAATACTTAGGCTCACGACTCCCAATCATACCGTGCTTTGACAGGACACAGCCTACACGGCAAGAGGATAATAGAGTTATTGAACTTGACTTTTCCCCAGGTTCTCGATATACCCGTAGTGAGTGACCTAAGAATTATTCTGATAGGTTGTATACATCGCGTACATTTTATTAAGTAAATACAAAGGCATTCTTGGCTAGACTCGATGGTGACACTCGTCCTTTCTCCTTCCCAACAAATACAACTTCGCCGCAGTTAATGACGGGCACGCCTGTCTCGCCTCGGTGGACGACGGTAGAAGCGGCCTTCGCGCTTCGAGAACTCACTAGCATCTTCACCTCTCGGTGGCCAAGTCGACACACGATTTGTATGTTCGCCGTGATCGTCCTCTGTAAGTGCTGACGGCCACGCCTGTCGAGAGGCTCCATTGGGGCTCTTTGAAAGCCTATAGGGTTTCCGACGGGGTGGTATATGAGTCCTGTTGCTTGGCATGGTTCACCATTGGGTCCACGGGTAGTGATGGAGCGAAGGGGCCCAGGATCATTCGGGGGATTCTTCGTGACAGTCTTTCGATCATTTGGGTGAAGCTGGTTCTCGATCCCGTCCATTCTTACCATCGGTGACGGCCTTCTGTTATGGTCAAACCGAGGATTTGTGCCAGTGGGGTACTCGTAAAAGACGTCTGATCTAGCCTCCCATGAATCGATAGTTCGACCAGCCTCAGCCTCGCGATTCCTGTATTTTCTAGGATACTTGTTGGGTCGAGAGTTTAGACTTCCCACAGCTCTCAAGTCGCTGTCAGCATTGGCAACGGGAACGGGGTCCCCTCTGCTGGGCTTGTATTGCTGCAGAGCATTAGTGTGCTGTTGCCTTGGTTGACAACCAAACGTCACATCCAGTCAAGTGCGATTGAAAGGCTAGGTATTACGTACGAACTTCTGACGCTGGTCGTCCGTATTACGTCTTTGTGGGTTGCTCTGGCTATTGCCCATTGTGAGTCCTGTCGATTAGGTGCTTAGTAAGAGCTGGGAACCATGGAGGTAGTTGGCGAGAGCCATATGAGAATATAAGTATTTGGGGACAGGACGAGAGTTGATACAAGAGAAATACGTTCTTGTCATCCAACATATACACAGGGATATGGTTTCTGTTTTTTGGCATCAAGAAAGAACAGCACTTGACGCAGGACTTGACCAGTTGCCAGCTCTTCCTGCCGTGGTCGAGTGGCTAATATGGCTGACCCCATTTGTCACCGTGACGAAGGCGCGTACTCAAACAGCTGTTGGCCCGAGTTACAGACCAGGTCGACTTGACTTGAGCAACAAAGCAGTCACTGCTGCTGCCCTGGTTCGTTTGCATGGAGGAACACTGCCAACAGTTCATGTTTCGTCGGCGCTTGGGTCTGGTGGGCTGTGCGGCCTGGAGGCGGCGTCCATTGGCGGTCGGGGGGCGATGTGAAGCACTTGAGCCCTGCAAGCGCTCTCACAGCGTCACCCCCGCCCCTGGACCTGCACTGGCGCCTGGTTCGAGACAGACTGATAGGACTGCATGAACAGTCTGGTCTGGCGCCTCAAGTTGGCTGGGGCCCAAAATAGTAAACTTCAATGTTCCCCTGGCGCTTGACGCACGCAGCCCACATCACCACCAACAAGGCTCGCTGACTTATTGACGTCGTTAGCAGCCTCCGTCATACTCCGCCGAGTTATGCCAGACTACTTGGCTTGTTCAGACCTGCGCCGTGCGCCGACATCGAATCTTCAAAAGCACGGCCTGTTGCTCACATCCTCTACCACCGAAAGGAAACACCAGACATCATTGCTCATCCAGACCCAAGGGTTACCCTCTCCCATCCCCATCCTTATTTGTGACGATTGACTCTTATCAACTTCGAGCGCTTGAGTTTTTATTTGTCCGACATCGTCTCCATTATTGTGCCATTACAATGACTGAGGAAATCAACATCACGGAACCTGTTCCAAAACAAAGTGCGCCAAAACAGCCCTGGCTGACGTATCTCGAAGATGAGCTGTACTATGACAAAGAGAACGGGAGTGATTTGTCACAGAACCTTCTGGACATCCTCCGCCAGATGCTACAAGCGGCAGAGCAAGAGAACGACGCCACGCGCAAAGCTGCCAGCCAAATAGCTCATTACTACGTTGGAGCATACATGGAGTCACTGCTATCGCCAGGCCAAAATCCTGATCCAAAATCTTTGACACCCTATTTGAACGAAGCGGCCAGGATGGTTTGCGAGTTACTATCTACGATATCCTATCCAAGCCTTGAGCACGAGCGACTGGCCGGAGTTCTCATCGAGGTAAAGAGGCTAGGCCCAGCCGGGTTTGGAGTAGAGTTCAGCAGCCATTCATCAGTCACAGCTTGAAGCAAATTGTCTGATACGAACATTCAGGAAAACGACCCTACGTTCAAGGCCTACGACGATGGAATCGGGGTCAAGATCTCACAACGGCGAAATGACTATGAAGGTATGACTTTGCCATGCCGAACATCAAGCACCATTTGTGACAACGTACTGACTCGCGGTCCCAGTACCTAACGATGAGGAACCTGGCTTTCAAGATCATTGCAAAGCGTCCATCTCGTATGCTGTGATGTTCGCTACAATGTTTCAAGCAGGCGCTTTGAAGCTGGGGGGAGACTACGCTGCATGGCAGCTTGACGACGGTTTAACTGTCGAGCGTCGCCCTGGAAGAGGAGTATATCCGGCCTCGGCTCTCCCGGTCGCGCAAGAGGTGGCTGCTCTATGGATTCTCATTGCGGGCGAAGCCATAGCGAACGAGATGCGGAACCCTAGTCACAAGAGAGCCGAACCTCTTACGGATGCAAGATGGAAAGGCTGGGCTCTTGCATTGAAAAAGCTCTCCGAGGAGGCTACGGGTAATTTGAAGAAGCATTGCGGAGAAGCTTATCAGAAAATGGTCACTTTGTTGCCGGATATTTTCGAGGGCGCTGAGACGGAAGGTGAATAGAGTCATCTCTACGGGGACCACGAGGCTTCAATTGCGCCGCGAGATGTGCATCTAGTCAGGAATCCTGTATTACTTTTTCTCAGCCTGCCAATTTTCCATTCTGATGTTTCTCAGTACCCATAGAGCTACCACTGAGATACGGGGCCGTTTGGATGTGCTGACGGGTTCCGCATTGCTTTGACGGCTCCGGAGCCATTGTAATACTAAACGAGATGAAAAATTAACTCTATCTGATGCCGACGTCTCCTACTGCAATGTGGGCTTTGGGGATAGGTGGTCAACTACAGTGAGCGCGTAAGAAGCTGAACTTCGGTAGCGAATTATGATACTGATAAAGACAAGGTGCAGTGCCGATGCTTCAAAATTCAGTGAGATGCCTTTTAGCCAATGGTGGAATTGACCGCAGTAAGAGTTGCCGACCCTAGCGTTTCATGGTGCACGACATGTTCGTCCGCAGACCTGTGCATCTTACCAGAAAGAACTGCCAGCACGGCTGCAAGCATCGTTCGTCTATCAGGGGACCAAGGTCGAAAATAGTATTAAAGTCAATTGTAGTACAAATTGTATGCCTCAGTGAACATCTTGTTTAACCAGCAGACAAGCTAAGGACTATGTGACCAAATTGCAAATGAACATCCAGGATTATACCAAGTCTTATACCGTGACTATTCCATCCCTTTTATCCCAGTAGATTCTATGATGCGAAACGAAACAGGCTATCTGACGAGACAGAGGATGTGCTTGAGCCAGGGCTGCGTTAACCGCTTAAAGCAGGGTGGCAACACCGGCCAAGATAGCCAGAGCAAAGTAGGCACCGGACAGCTGGCCAAATGAAGCGGCAGCGCTAGCAGGTGCAGTGGTAGAAGAACCACCGCTGCCGCTGCCACCATTACCACCGGAGCCGGAGCCGGAACCACCAGATCCAGAGCCGCTGGTCGAGGTAGGCTTGGTAGCGCTGGTGCCGGTGGGCTTGGCGGTGCCTGTACCAGTACCAGTAGCAGTGCCGGCAGCGCTGGAAGTCTCGGACTTGGTGTCGAAGGACTTGGGGCAGGTCAGGTCGAAAAGAGGGGTGGTGGAGAGGTCCTTGGTGATGGCAAACTTCATCTTGTTGTCGGGGTTGGAGTCACGGAGGGTGTACCAGAAGGTGGGCACCTTGTTGAAGAGCTTGCGGCAACCAACCTCGTCCCAGTAGTACTTGGCATTGTCAACGGAAGCAACAGCCTGGTCCCAGTTAGGACCGGTGTAAGGCCAGCCGGTCTCAGTGACCCAAACGGGCTTGCCGTTGACGGCGGCAACAGTGGCGTCGTAAGCGCGGTCGAAGAGGTGACCAGCGTTCTTGATGTCATTGCCCTTGTCGTTCTCATAGTAAGGGTACTCATCGACACCGACCCAGTCGACAGCCTCGATGACGGGCTTGATGGAGGAGTTGGTCCAGACATCCCAGGTGTCGACGTGACCGACGGGAACCTTGCTTAAGGCATTGTCGGCAAAAGCCTTCTTGTAGTCCTTGATGAACTTGATGATGTTGTCGGGGCTGTTGCCGACGCCAGCCTTGTTCTTAACGCCAGTAGCGGAGTCACGGTACAGATCCTCGCTACCAATGGAGATACCAATGACCAGGTCGGTGAACTTGGAGCCGTACTTGGTGACAGCCTTCTTCAGTGCGCTGATTTCCTTGTCAATGTTCTCGGTACCAGAGGCCCAGACACCAAGGAGCAGGTTGGTCTTGGTGTCGATAGCAGCCTCAAAAGCCTCAATAGGGTCATCCTGAGAGTAGGCCTGGATGTTGGTATAGAGACGGACGGAGTTGAAAGTACCGGGCGTCTTGTTGAGACCCTGAGCGGTCTTGAACTCGGCTTCGAAGTCCTTCTTGAACTTGGCAGATCGGTCGGGGAGAGTGGCTCCAGAGTTGGAACCGAGGTAGTTGGAACCAGCGGAGGCGCCAATGGCCAAGGCGCTGGCCACAAGGGTCGTAGACAGATGCATGTTGGTAGATTTCGTTCTCGTGGAACTGTGTGATACGGGGCTCGAGTTCTAAGGAAGGAATTATGTGGTGAACAGAAAATTAACGTGTGTGATTTTTAGATCGGTAATGAATGAAAGGACTGCCTTGACAGAGCAAAGATAACGCAAGAGTCCCCAAAACAAGAAAAATGAAGAGGAAGCAACAGGAGAGTTCGGAAGGAGTATAGGGAACAGAAACCCGAAACGCGCGAACATCAGCGTAAGGAGGTCAGCGTTGATCACCAAATCACGTGAGCCGCCAAGGGGTGCACTGCCTCATCCGTATTCCAAAAGGGTCGTAGGGTGATCAGGGGCGGCAGGCGGATGGAGCACATTCCTAGCCGCTGCCCACTCACGGCTTTCGGCGGCGCCATTAAGCTCTAAACTTGGCACTTCCTCATACTTGCCTTGTTTTTATAATTATCGGACATGGCCCGTGTCTCGGCGGTGCCATTGGCACGTTCTCTGTTGTCTGTGTAATAGGTGGACGTGCGCTGTGAGGATTGCATGTTTTTGTTCCTACTCTTGAGCGCGTTCATGCTACGAGCGGACAGAGAAAATGATGCATACCGCCAATATTGCTCTTGTGTGACAACTGCAAATGCGTGGAAGAGGGTGATTCGTCCACGAAACCGGTGTTCTTTTCTTGGAGGGGAGTGCAAGGCACACCTTGAAGCACAATACAGATTCCCTTTGATTGGATGCCTCACTGCACAATGCCTTGATTGTTGGCACACGCTGCTGCCTGCGCAATAGCCGCCCAAGCCAAAAACGTTTCCATTTTAAACGGTCGAAGACCCCAAGACTGCCACACCATCTCAGTCCCCAAGTCAAACCTCCAAAAAGAAAGGCAATTGCTGATATTCATTCTCGCAATTCTCGTCTCAATGAGAGAAAAATGCGAAAAACATACAACAGCCGGTGTTCGCTGGTCGTCACCGACCCAACTACTAATCTGCCGGTCGGTAGCTTGTCTATGGGAGAGCGGACGGGATACCAAGTATTCTACCGCCTATGGTCATATGTACCTGCTTCTGAGCAGGACTGCCTTATATCCAGAGGTACCTGTTACCTGCTCGATTTTGTGCGACAACACGATTGGCGACGTCTGATTGGCCCCAACTGCTGGTCTCGGTCGCTCTTCTCTGTCTGCCCACACGGCACGAGAGCGCCTCTTCGAAACTGGAAACGGAAAGCTTCAATTCGAGACGCAGTTGCACAGTCATCCCGTGACTTACATCATTCGGCATCAAGCAATTGAGATTTGTGCAGCTCACTCCTGAACGCATTTCCTGCTTGTCCTCTGTCCCTCTCTCATAACTGACGCTGTATCACTAAATGAAGAGTTGATACCCTTATTTCGAAGCTATCGACTCGCGGAGGTTCACGACTACAAGAATCACAGTCCACATTGCAAAATATTAGTGTTCACCTTGAGTAGCGCCGCGGGGAGAAGAGAATATGGATTCATATCTAGCTCTATACCTCTTGTAAAATAATAGTTATAAAGAAATATGGTTGAAGTAAAAGATTTGCACTTGTAGATCTCAGTATGATCCAATATACATCAAGGAAAAGTGCATAAGAGCCCCTCTGAATGAATGATTATCTGACGCCGGATCTTCCATTCTCATTTCGTGGTCATTCAACCTCTTTACCCTTCAATAACATCCGTCTTGTGAGGGATGCAAGACTTGCACTCTCCAAATTTGGCGGCAGTGCCGGCAGCGGAGCCAATGCAGCTCAGATCGGCGGCTGGGTTGAGGCTAACCTCAATGACGGCGGCACCACAAGAGGCCGTGGTGCCCACGAGGTGAAGAGCGCACTCTATCATTGTCTATCAGCTACTTGATACTTAGAAATATCCTTCATGTGTACGTACTGGTGAGGTTGATTCTGCTGCAGCCGGCAGGAAGGTGAATCTTGAAGATGTTCTCTTGATGGAAAGCGTCCTCAACGGGTGTAGCGGACGCCATGGCGGCGAAACTAAGAGCGAGGATGCTGGCGAACTGCATGTTTACGGTGTTGAGGTAGTTGGGTTTGAAGGATAGAGATCTTGAAGCGATGATGATTTGACTGAATGGCGTGATGAAGCAAGATTGTCAGTTCAGGTGAGCAATCTGTTGCCTTTTATAATCGAGTTTCGCCCACTTCGTCTCGCATTCTTCTATTCTGAAGTCCCGTTCCTTCCGTATCTTCGCCAGTTCCTTCGGAGTAAATTGTCCTTGATCGAGGATGAAGTGTTCGGAAAAGGAACTGACAGACCTCCAGTGGCAGGCATCGTCGTTGACGTGAAGGCATTGTTGATACCTCGTTCGATGGATACAATTTGTGACCTCAACATGTGATACCGATGTAACCGGCTAGAAATCCACATCGCCACCCAGGCGTTAGCGAAGACTACTCTCATAGTTCACAAGGCGGCGCGCGACGTGCTTTATTCGCACTTCTCGTAAGAAGCTAAAATCGTTCAGTATGCTGTAGTGAATTCAGGTTATTCGGAGTACGGCCGTGGTCTTCAGTCACGTAACAGCGAGACAGGAAATATTTGTGTATGAATGATAGACTACGATTTTTGAACGAGTCGGATGATGCTTGTGCCGGGTATTCACTTCATCCGCGTATTCTTCCCCGGCAGAGATGTGACATGTCGTGGCCATATAATTTGCGCTTCTCTTTCGATTGATACTGGACAGTCGAATACTCGTAGCATCGCCAAATGCCAAATGCTGGCTTTTTGGTGTCAGTATTTGACCCGTTCAATAACCTACGCATTGAGGCTATGTTCAAGTGCTGAGCCAGGCGTGTTCGCCAATGTCATGATGAGCGTGCCAGGTCACAAATGAAGAAATCAATCTCAGGTATCTGCCAAATGTGCGTGATAAACTCCTATCCGAAGAGGGTCAAATCGTGGGGAGATCTTTCGCCGGCCGTGTACTTTGACCCAAGCGAATTATCGGAGTAATTTTGTCTCGCCGATACCCACGATGTACAGAACATGACAGGATTCGTCCAATGATTCGGACAATCTAAATTAAAAAGAATGGGCCGTGCCGAAGAGCCGATTTGCGCCAGCCGATCAGATGGAGAATTATCATACGAGGGTACTATAAAGCGGAAGACCGGCAACACTAATGCCAACCGTAATGACTTATTATCCAGGCAGCTTTTTCCTAGTCTTTCCTACTTAGGTCGTTCATCCGCTACGAGCCTGAACTTATCAGCATCTTTAGACCTACATACTTTGGAAGGAAGACTATCTTTCGCAAACAGCGCCTTTACGCCATGGGTTGCGGCAGCTCCAAGCAAACCTACGACGATAATGCCAAAGTCCGGCCTGCGACAAGTTATAATTCAGTCCAACAAGATGGCTCTCATGACGTGGACTATCGTCGGCAACGTCATACGAAAAAAGAAAAGACAGTAAAGGCGGGAACCGCAGCAGGTTTCCTAAGCATGCTCGCTGGATAGCGGATGGCGCTCTTCGTCCGTATCGACCGTGGTCACTTTCACAGGAGTGGTTGCCAAGTGTGGGAAATGCCTCCATCTTGCATTATTAAGGTTCTGCGGGTCAGGTCCCCCGAAGAAAATGCTGGAGGGAATCACGCAGGGAAAGCGCACGGCTGTAACAAGAAATATATTATTTAAAGAACTACTCCGTATTGTAATACTCTCTTGCATCGTTCCGAAACCGAACAAATCTCTCAATGTTTCGTTTTGATGGTATACGATATCGCGTCTCCAAGGGATATACATAAAGCCAGGTCAATGTGACGTAATATCAGATGGTCGCTCAGCAACAACTGACCAGCGGCGGAGAAGTCTCTCCGAACGCAGTATCCTGGAAAGCGGTTGTGTCTTTTGATGTCATCACCTTGAAACTCGAATATCTCAATCATTTTCCGTAGCGCTCCTCTGCATAGCTGGGCCAGCGGGATAACTTGCTTTAAAAGAACGCATGCAGTCATCGGCATCGGTATCAATATTTCAAGTAACATAATGGACAGGCACAACCGCACAAGGGGCCAATATTTACAAGGTCATCTAATCGGGCACTGCTAAGTTAGTCATCACGAAGCCAAGTACCCGGGCAGACCAGGAGTGGAAGATGTATTCATCCAAGTCTACCTGCTTTTTTCTCAGGACTCTTGCACCAGTTGAGAGCGGAACTTCTGAGACTACAGTAAAACTCAATCCACCTGCCACTGACTGATTTCTGGCCTAAAAAGAATCGTCTAAATCATCCTGCGACATCGGTATTCTGACCGCACTTTGAAATGCATCAACTCATAGCATGAATCGCTTTGATAACCGGCATTATATAGTCACTCCAAAGCGCCAATCTGCTCTCCTACCAATTTTGTACTAATATCTTGTCATCATACTTGCACAAGAGACTCCTTGCAATCTTCCGAAATTCTGACGAAGAGGTTGGACTCGATGAAAACTCCATAGCTCTTTACGTCACATGGCTTCAGCGGGTTGATTAACTGAATGTGGAACGCTCTGAAGAACTGTAACAGAGTAACATATTAGAGACTCATGCCGCCTCTAGTTCAAGTCTATCAAGAATGTTTCTTACCTCGAAAATAACCTTGTTCATTTCCATGAATGCAATTGTTTTTCCAGCACATGCCCATTGGCCATAACCAAACGCCAATTCGACGTTGTGTTCCATTTCCTTGCGCTTCTCTTTGTTGAGCTCCGTGAAGCGCTCAGGTCTATAAATGTCCGCATCAGGCCCAAAGAGTAACTCTAACCGAAGTATAGACGATGCGTTGGTACAGATAGAGGTGCCTCCTTGAATGAATTTTCCATGCAAGGTATCGCCATCATCTGGAACAACCTTGGGCAAGAGTCCGAGCAAAGGTGGACGCATTCGAATGCCCTCATATACCACAGCCTGTGAACTGTTAACCATGCTTATTTTAGAACACGAATCAGGAAGAAGCCGCATACTTGCAGATACGAGAGTTCCCTCGCCTCCAGAGCCGTTATAGGATATGATACTCGCCCTTCCTTGCAGGCAAAGTCTACCTCCTCTTTGAGTTTCGAGTAGACGTGAGGCGAAGTGATAGCATGAACAAGTATTGCACGAATGGCATTGGCAGTGCTCTCGGTACCAGACAGCAGGAGAAATAAACCTTCAACTTCACACTCCTGTTGCGTGAAGCCATGTTTGATGAAGTATGCCTAAGATCGGCATCAGGTCAGTCAAGGTCTACAGATAGCCTGTTTGTTGTCGACATACCAACATATCCCCTTCCTTGCCTTCCTCTGACTCGAATCGACGATTTACATATTTCTGTGCAGCACTAATTCCAATCAGTACACCAGACTGACAAACACCAGCCGAGCCAAATATGATTCGAACAAGGGGTGGTTTACATACCCCATCAGAGCACCGAATCCTGTTTTGTCGGTGGGTTTTGGGCCCCATAAATGGAGGAAAATACGTGAGAACAGAATATCTCGAATCCATGGTACATCAGCAGAGGTCGACATGCGTGGCCACAATCGGCGAACAAAGTCCAAAAAGTTATAGTGGTCAGTCTCGTCTCTCAGATACCCAGTCTCCTGGCCGAATGCCAAGCGTGTGATTACATCCATCGTGAAAAAGTTCGAGATAATCCCTAGATTGACCAGGGGCTTGTTACCTCGTCCCTCGATATTCATGTATTTTTGTCGGAGGAGGCTAAAAAGCTGAGTAACTTGATCATTGATTGCAACCTCAATTCCAGGCGTCTCCTTCCCTAGGTAGGCTAGTAAGGATTTTTTCTTTGCTTCTCTATGAGCCTGATTGTTCAAAATGGTAAATAAATTATCATGATAAGAGTTGAATCTGCCTGTCAAATACCATGTCGCTCTTCTATAGTTGCTATTGGAAGCTGACATCTTCTTGACAATCTCAGGATCATTCGTCATGATCTCGTTCGGCCCAATTCGCACCAGCGGTCCATGCTTCTTGTGCAAATCTCTGTGTACCCAGTATTGTTTTCCGCTGTACGTCGTCTTTGCGAGCCAAAAATAAGAGAAGCCTGCCACGGGAGAGATTGCTGGGATGTGTCTTAGACGGATCCAGGTCTTGAGGAAGCTGTATGTCAGCCAGGAAAGGCAAGCCCAAAGACAAAAAGGAAGCAGGTCTCTGGTTGATGGAATTTGAGACGACTCCATCTTGGCAAAAGTATGCTGGATGGGTTTGAAGAGGACGGTGGGAGGAAAGAGGCAGCGGGTCGTTTTATGCTTCACAAGCTCACGGTAGGACACGAGATATGTAGGGGAGAGGGGGTCAAGGAAGGGAAGTCGACCTAATGGTCTAGATCGCATCCTAACTGCGTGGCTTGTCACCTGCATTTTTAGCTACAGTTGGATGCCCCTGTTGACACGAATGCCAGTGCTGGCATGCATGTAACCCTAGCATATCGGCGGAGAGATCACGACTGCGGCTTACCCCGAGGACGCGATACACTTTCCAAAAATGGACATCCTTCAAGTTCAATAGTTGAAATGGTCTGATTTTGAATTCAGAGGATTACGACTCAGAGGGGTTGAAGCGTATCCAGATGACTCGGTCTCACAGTCCGACCGTAAGCATCCTCTCAACTCCGACATCTCAATCAACTTCAATTGGAACAGATTTCCGGTATCTCCACAATTATCTGAATACTTTCTAGGGTATCAATAAGTCGAGATTGAAAATTGTGGGTGTATAGCTGGTAGACTAGGTGGGAAACGTTTCAGTCTAGAACCTCGTCTTCAAACAATGAGGTGTCAGTCTTAATCTCACAGGAGTAGAGCGTTGAGCAAGGTATTTTTCAATATTATCATGGATGTGTTTCTTGAGTATAAATTCTTGACTGTGAATGATTTGGGAATTTGTCGTCTGTGATCGGTCCTTATGTGTCAACTTTCCTACCCAATTTCTTACTGCAAAATCACCCAGCTCTACCTAGCTTTTCTGCCTTACAATTTCGAGTACACTGGTCATATCCAAGCTTTACCAGCTTTTCAGATATCTGAATCAGTTTTCTTCCACCTGTAACAAGTTTCTTGGACACTTTCCTTTGCCTGATAGTGACCGGCAGCGGCACGTTGATGATGCTGGACAGTCACCAAAGATCAACAATCGGTGGCATTACCCTGATGATATTGCCAATGACTTGGTCAACATCGATCTTACAGAAGAGACCAAAGGAGAAGTATCTGCCTGTGCTTGGGAGTATACGAGATGCGTTATTCCTCAATACACCAATTGGTCTCGATATGTTGCTTTTATGCGCATTATAATCATGGGCATTATCGCGGAGTTTAAAGGAACTCTTGTTGACGTGACAGCCGGAGATGACATCCTAGGCTACAATCTCAGCACTGTCCTTGATGACCTGTTCTCAGGCACGGCCTACGGGTAAGACACATGCTATTTCTCATAGAAAACTCTGTCCCTCGCATGCTTCACATGTTGCCAGAGCTGACATTTGGAATCCATTCAAGAAAGGAAATGGCGCAGGAATATCGAGCATTTCTGCTCATTTCTGCCGACAAAACAAGCCACCAACGCAATGGGGAGCTTTTCCGACGATATGTCAACGCTGCTGCTCATTCCCCTCGCCAGTGGTTTAGAATGCGCGACGCTGACGCACTCGCAAGATTCACCATCTTTTCCGCGCTAGCTTGTAATGATATGAACAATGTTCATCTCCCAGAAGCTGAGCTGGAGATCTTGACTGAACTTGGCGATACACTCTACGACGCGGTTGCCTATTTCAAGCATCGTTCTGAAGGTGAAACGAATAATACATTCGCCTACGTCCCGTCTGAAATACGGGTTGAAGCCTTTCACAAAGCTCGGGAACTTTTATGGGCCCTGGATGTAGCCTTGGCTTCGAGGCCTGAGGGAACCATTGTTATCAACTTTGTTCGCTTCTTTGGTGGGCCGATTCATATGATGATGCGGCGCTACCGCTTCGTTGAGGAGGACCTCACGATCGGACGACCAGAAACAGACATGGTTATTCGCAGAAACATTAAGCTCTGGAATCGGGTAGACAGATGGCGAAGGGTGGTCTCGCGGCCTTCAACGCTACCACAAAGTCATTGCCCGCAGCGAAGAATTGATGTATAACGGCCTCGCCGATTTTCTGAAGAACGAAGAGATTTGTCCCAATTGCCGGTTTCGGGAGTCTTACGGGGCCGAGAGTCGTCATCGATTCGGCGGCGTGGAGCTTTGTGGTGGATGCAAGGACGAATGGGGTTCTTACGTGAAATCTCTTCCTCGGCGGGCCATCGAAGCGTTTCCCGAGCTTGCATATCATAGGCGTGTAAGGCAAACTTTCGAGTAGGGACATAGTCTTGAACTACACGGTTTATCATATGAATACAACCGTATATCTGCGTTTCAACTTTTGTTTCATTTGTTGTTTTTCATATGGAATACACGAATCACTGTTGCTTTATTTTGAACTGCCCGACATGTTATCAATAAGTCAGTTCTGTATTTGGGCTTGTAAGCGATTCTTGTGTTGTACGTATTTCTAGCCATATCTTGAGTTATCTTGCCGATCACACTAGCCTCCACCTCTGTCAGGGCAGGACGAGTATGGGGGTGACGGATTTTGCGTGACATATACCTTCTGCCCCAGACGCGTACAAAAAGCTATCTCCACAGTGAGAAATATGCACAACATAATGGAGTCAGTGATTGCCGCCTAGTAGCCTGAGGTATCCGGCTTCGGAAGCGAGCAGTTAGTGACCAAGCGAGAGAGGGCATTAGCTAGCTGTCGAGTACTTGCCGATACGTCCCGTGGTGTTTGAGCCACGTTGACTCTTAAGGAAAGTAGCATTATTAGAAATGCAACTAAACTCACCATATGCTTCTTGTCGGAATGAAGCTAATCGTGTGAGTGGTTCTCGTTGAATCTCCAGGCACTTGCCTCGATTTTAGCCTGCTGTAGTGCCGATTGGATCTCTCCCATTTGGACCCTGAAGTCGTTGCATATCGCCCCCAAATAGGACTACACAATCAAATTCATGAATCGCTTTGTGGCGACGCCTCATGCAGAATGCTCGTATTAAGAATCTATCACATGGTCAAACTACATACAAGCTGAACAGTACCTGGACAATTGCGCGGTCTGGGCCGTCCTTTTGCATAATCTTGGTTGCCGACAGGCAGTAATTGGGCCACGAAAACTTACTCGCGGGGATTCTCGCAGGAACAAGGTTTAGGCCGCCACCCTGATGTGTGTGGAATATCTGGATAATTCTGAGGTTCAGTTGTTCGAACTTTCATGTAAAAAAACAGCGTTTCGGAGATCCCGAACTCTTGATGGTGCAGAACTTATTCGGCAACCCTGTAATGAATGGTCACGCGACTGCGGAGGGACATGACAGTTGGGGCTCAGAGATCTATAATCCGGGATGGTTGTCGGCAATCTCAAAGCTGTGGAACTCGACACATCTTCGGACCGATTTGGATACCCGAATCCATTCGCCCCTGGCCCTGGCCGCGTTCATTTATTTCTAAACAGCACATTCGACCAGATCTTTGATGTTGTTATAGTATCTGTATTATTTGACAAACTTTCTTATATGATTCCTGCATCTTCGATAGCCGTCTGATGTCTCGGCCCCCCAGCTTGCGCTCCACAACAAGACAGGAAAGTCAGATACTGCAACCATGGGGCCAGAGGGGACTCTTTGTGCCGTACATGGATTTCTCATCAGCCTAACGATAGATTAACCTGCTTTCTCCTACCCGCGCCAATAGGATATCACGGGAACCGGCCGAGGTGTCCAGCCCTCGATTTCAGACGGTTATCACAATGTTTCGCCAGAAGCTGCCACCACAACTTGCCATTTAAAATCCACTAGGACGATGTGCTTTTGATCCTGAACTGTAACGAACGAGACGTGACTTGAGGCTCTTGAAACGTCGCACAAATTCCTCTGTTAACAAACACCAAAACACGAAAGGGCAGTTGGGTCAAGAGGTCAATATGGAAAATTCTGCTACTTCACTCCACACAGCCTTACAAGCATGCTTAGCTCTGGCAAGTCTTACTGAAACTCCAACTTGGACCTGCTCATTAGAGAACTCTCCTTGATAACTTTCAGTTCAGTTCCTAGCAAGTGGAGTTTTCATCTTCATACAGCGTCGAATACTCCATCCCCTTAGTAAATATCCAGGTCCGTGGCTCAACAGCTTGAGCGAAATTCCGGCTGCAATCGCGCTAGCTTCTGGTCGTCAACAAGCATATTATAGACGACTTCATAGCCGTTACGGTGAGGTCCCATTGATATACCCACTGAGGTCGTCATGAGCGAGCAATTCGCTGACGTGTCACCGCTGGGCATGCAGGAGATATAGTGCGTATTGCGCCGAATGAGCTGAGTTTCGTGGACCCTGTCGCATGGGAAGACATTTACAATCGCGTAAGCTGTTTCTCAATCGCCATGCAATAACATCCCGGAAGCACTCACCGATGGCAAAGGCTCGACTACTGACCATTTCTACCACCAGAGAACCCCTAAAATGGAGAAACACCCAATCTTCATCGGGGCCGTGGCAAAGTCGGGTAACGAAACAGGCGTCAGTATGGCGTTACAGACTACCAAGGATCATAGCCGGCAGCGTCGAGCTCTAGGCTACTCGTTCACGATCCAGGCTCTTTTACAACAGCAGGATATCATCTTGCTCCATGTCAGAAACCTTATTTCTAAGATGCATACATTTGCACAAAAGGGGGAGAGGCTTGACATGACGGACTGGTGTGAGTGCTAGGACTGTTCAATCTCGCCAAGGAAACGGTGGGAAAATGCGTTGGACTGACAATTGCCCTCCACAGACACCTACACAACGTTTGACCTGATGGGAGATCTCACTTTTGTTGAACCATTTGGATGCCTCGATCAGCAGGGCAACGCTGACTGGTCTCGTGCGATCATTCAAGTCTTCGTCGGCGGCGCGTGGCAGCAGTCTGTGCGCCGAGTCATGGGCATCGACACTTGGGGCGAGGCAATTCTGAATAAGCTTCTTATTCCCAAGTCCGCAGCACGATGGCGACAATTGCACGTGGCGAATTCGATGCAAGCAACCAACAAGCGCATTCAAGATGGCGACCGAGATCACAAGGATCTGATGCATTTTGTCCTAAAGAACAAAGAGGCGCGCCAGAATCTCTCCGACCAGGAACTCATGCTCAACATGGTCCTACTCATCAGCGCAGGCAGCGAAACGACTGCCAGTACTTTAACCTCTTGGACGTACTTTATCTGCGCACATGAGAAGGTTTATAAACGGGTGGCTAAAGAGATCCGTAGCAGTTTCAAGTCTGCTGAAGAAATCGTTTGGGACAACGTCCAACCGAGTCGACTTCCGTACCTCGAAGCCACAATTCATGAAGCATTACGACTAATCCCGCCTCCCTCTGTAAGCGGGCAGAGAATCGTCGGTCCAGGTGGCGCAACTATATGCGGTGAATTCATTCCTGAGGGATACTGTGTAGCTGTGCCACCTGTCGCCGTGACTCGATTGGAGAAGAACTTTGCGCGCCCTACTGAGTTCCGACCTGAGCGCTGGCTCTCACGGGACGACCCTGGTTGGGATGACGAATTCGCAAACGACAAGCTTTCAGCGTCGCAGCCGTTTTCACTTGGTGCTAGGGTGTGCCTGGCCAAGAATCTGGCGTATTTCGAGCTCCGACTGATCCTAAGTCATGTAATGTGGTACTTTGATCTGAGCTTTGATGACCCCGTCGAAAGCAGGCGACTGTGGACGATGGAGGACGACATGAAGAATCTTCAAGGTTTTCTGACCTGGGTTAAGCCACCCTTGTTTGTGAGATTGACAGAAGTCAATCACTGAGATTCTTCAAGATTGCTACGAGTCTGTGATGGGTAAATCAGCTTACTGGCTCTTTGTTTTGTCCGTGAAGTAGCAGCAACAGGGAGACTCCATCGGTGATGTGCGAATGCAGCACGCTCTGCATGGTCCTCAAGTAAGCCTCTGTAAAGATTCGCCCAATGTGAAATGACGAATGAATTAGACCTCTACTTTAGCGTTTTACTTGCTCACTTGCCATTATGCTTTGCTGGCCTCAATTCAATTAGCAATTACAGTTTTGCCAGTATTGGGTTCTTCAGCAGGATGAGAAAATTCTTCTTGCGAAGACTACAGAGCAACACAAGCTTGTCATTTATGACCTGTGCCTCTCCCTTGTGCTTCTGAAGCGTCTCCATACTTGATTTACAATGCGTAAACCCCTAACGAAATTGCGTCGCGGTGTTGAACGGGCTCGAGGCAAACGCAACGGACGACGGACCGCTTCCCTGAGCCGCCTCTTCACGCGGTCACCAATATTTCCTTATCGCAAAGTGATTACGTTTCATTACCTGTCGAAGACTGCTGTCAAAGCTGAGTTCTAGATGCGCCGCGGTTTCTGCGCCGCAAGCTTACGTGCTTCATCAGTGTACGACGAGAACTCGCGCTTGTAGCAAATCGCCGAGGGAGGAGGAAGCAAAGCAAGCAAACAAGTCGTCACGAAGGGAGATAATTTCTATCTAATCCGTTGATGATCACGCGTGGATGGATGGTCTCTATGCGTCACAAGCTTGGGCTGTCCGTCACCTTTGGCCGCAATGTTCTTAGTTCGCGACAGTCTGCCATCCTATTGTTCACTTCGCTCCAGTAACATCGAGTAGAAAAGTATCGGATCGGATCTTTGTGCGGCATTTCTTGTGTACAGCCAAGAGACGCGTCTTCCAGTAGCAAAGAAATCCACGTCAAAACCCGTGGTTGTTGTCTACAGAAGCAGCGTGCTTTTGTCGTCAAAAGTTTTGCAGGGGCACTGGCCGACGCTCCAAGGAGGCGTTCCGCACGCTGTGCGTGAAGATGATGGTCGTAACTAAGTTTTTCAAGGGGCACCAGTAGAGACAAACTACGAATTCAAGTTTGTAAAGAGCCTCTTGGTAACCTTGAGAGTAACAAAAAAGGAATAGGAGAAAGAGTACGCATCGTGGATGAAAGTCGTTACCCCATTGGTCCTCGAATTATCGCATCCCTACTGCGATCTTCTGAGTGCTCCAGAGGCTGAACTTGATTACCCCATTCGTAGGAGAAGTGCTTGTCAGCAATCCTAGTTATGACGGCCCTGCGAGCGAGGGTACCAAATGACATCATTTTACGGCGACAAGCACAGTATAGGCGGGATTAAAAGTTATGATATTCTATTGAGGGAAGTAATTGTCCCGGTAGCCACTACAAGATTCCTGCAAGAAATTGCATCATCCATTGAACGAGCGCAAGACACAGAGCGATTGCCTCGTCGCGATCGCTAGACGCGATTTCGCCACATACAACAGTATGCTCACAGTATGACTCTAAGAAGAAGTACAAACCATGCTGCCAAGACATACATTGCTGATCTACATCATCATCATAGAGAAGACGTGAAGAAATTGAACTAATCTCGTCCGAGGCTTGGCGCTCGTTGACGCCATCACGAGGTTTGAGTACATGATTGCTTGTACTTCACCCACATCCCGCCGGCATTCAGCATCGACACCATCTTCACTGCAGGTAATCACCTCAAAGACATCAATCAGGTGTGAGAAAACTCTTGAGGCGATGCTTCTGAGGGTCTACAGTGATGGTACAGGGCAAGATCAACGAGAAGATGATAACATGCAGACATCGAGGAAGCATCGCCACACCAAAACGAGAATCGGGAGGGAGCAATCAGACCTATTCTCGACTTCTTCCGTAGAAACAAAGTTTCCGTGCACTCGTAGACTGTTCGAGCCTCCGCGGGCACGCCGTGCGCGATTGACCTGGCCGGTTCTCGATCGCCCTGTTGAGCAACAGTTGATGGTATGCACGATTTGACGATTGAATCACATCACTCTCTAGCCTAACAGTTGCAGTTTAGGAGAAGAAAGGACAATCAGCTACCGGTACTTGCATTAATGTGATTCGTTGTGCCGATGGCGTGATGCCCGTTAGCCACAGTCCTCTTGACCTCAATAACGTTCAGCTTTTGTCTCGAAAACGTTATTTCTTCGACTCTTAAGCGTCGATCACTCTACACAGAAACGCAGGCTGTCATATTTGCAATGCATCGCTCAAAAAAATCAATATTGGTGGTATTCCGGGTCAGATTCGAGGCCTCCGTGGCATTCTCAGCACGCCACGCTGAAAGGCCAAGGACCCGCGGAACTAATTTTCAAACCCTGCAGTTTCAATCGGAGCATCGGTCGGTATTCCCTGAGCGACAAACCGCCTCGGACCGGCTCGTCGTGGACTTTGGCTGGGCTCAAGACAAGGCGGGTGATCAGACGCTTACCCGGCGCGTACCCCGAACATAAATGAGGAAGCTATTGGCGAGTCCCATGCAAGGATCTCACTCCTGGTGGATTACGAAGAACAAGGGAAGAAAGGAAAGCAAGACGGCAAGGCTGCAGTGGATCATCGCCTGAGAGACATATTTGTTGTTGAAACAAGCCCTCGGTGACCACAACCAACAACACGAACTCGCGTGATTTTTTGGGCAGATTTGTCGGGAGACTTACCAATCCCATTAGCTCCACGCAGTTCGACACTCAGGTCAAGGATAAAGATGGCGCATGGAGCGCCTATGGGCCTAAATGTCACTCTTTCTCGCGCCGACAAGGGTGGACGACGCTGGTCAACGTTGGCTATTAACATGACATGCCGTTTGGGCAGCCGAGCTGGGTCAGGGCTTCAAATTAGCTGCCCATGAAGCATACATCCATACTCTGCATTGTTCATGCTGCAAGAATAATAGCCAGTGGCGTCACTGTAATTTCAAGACACAAGAAATAGTCGGGCAAGCCCCCTTTTTGGGCTGTTGGCAGAGGACCAGTCACAGCCACGGGTTTGTGAGCTAGGAGATGGCATCATCGTCCAAACACTGACGACGACGGAAGACAGCCGGAGCCCCACAGGCTGATATCAATAGAAAGAGAAATGCCTGGGTAGTCAGAGATAATCGCACCCGAAGCGAAGCGCACTATTGAAACTCACGAGATCAAAATGTGCTGTCGACGGCATGCAATATCACATGGCGCGAGGCTCAGCTGGACGATGCTGTGGAAATTATGCCGTTGGCGGGAGCAATGGTGCGATTGCGCGCTGATCGAGATGATGCGACCATGCTTGAGCCGTGCTGTTTCAAACCATCGTTGCGGGTTGAACCTTAGTCAGGTGAGGGCTTTTCCTGTAGGATAGACATTGTCAAGTCATGCAACCTCGTTACTGCATCTGCCGGTAAAAACTCTGAAATCATCTCCAATCGGGCCTCTTGAATCGTCGACGACGCAGATGCTTGCAGATGGATCATGATGACGAGTTTTCTAGAGCAGGATTCGGACCATTGGTGCCTTGGCGACCCATGACAGCCGAGGGACCATGGCCTGGCGATGCATACGACGTCGCGACGCCCGTTGATCCGGTTGAAGATGGCAACGACAGTCGATTCCACGTGTAGACGAGTCGACAAGAGAGATGGGCGACGACGCAACGGCAGCCTCATCCCACAGTCCAACGAGATATGCGCGGCAGTGGCTGCCACCAGGGACCGCAGATCGAGCTAAAACACAAGCCACGGCGAAATGGGCTCCCCAGATTGGCCCGTCTGATCGACCCCCTGCCAGCACGCGATTTCTGGGAGCTCCATTGTGGCCCATCTTGGGCCCCATCCGCGATGCAGTCTGCCAGTCCGGATGTGCTTCTTTCTGGGGCCCCCAAGACTGGGCAAAGCACGCAATTTGGTGGCTCTCTAGACAAAGCAATCGCCTCCGCCTCCGCGCGCGCCCGCTGCCGCCGGGTGGTGAGTGGCTCCAGAGCTTGCTGCTGCTGTTGCTGCTGCTGCTGCTCCTTGCGTTGCGTTGCGTTGCTGTCTTCTCGAATCAGACACTTCCGCAAACGTGCAGCCCGTCACATACACAAACTCACCACAGCGCGCCCGTCCGCGCCCGCGCAAGCAGAGCCCCCAGCCAGGGCAGCAGAGACGGGGCAAAAGGGGAAAAAAAAAAGAGGAGATCAGTGAACAATTAAGCGCAGAAATCAACTCAGTAGCACAGTATCTGTCATCCTCCCGCCCTCTTCCCGGGATGTTGGTCCAGGTTTCAACAGGGACTAGTTCGCGACCCGGTCTTTTGATGATGCCTGCATGAAGAAAAAGCCTCACCCGGTAATACTTTGTCCAAAGTAGCTTCACGCCTTTTTCAGCTGCTCGACTTAAGATGTGACCTGCGGCCACGCCTTTCTGCTTTTGCACAACGGGCCAATATCACATCAACAGCCTCGTTCTAGGCCCTTGCCTTTCTTCCTTTAAAACCTCCCATCGTCAGCCTCTTCCACGGCCAAGATGCTTCATCGTCCTTGGCAATCTTGGCTCGACGTCTTGAGACCTCTTCCTGCGTGCGCCTCCTGTATTGTTTGCTGCATTCTTGAGACACGGGACGGATTCCAGAATCCTCACATCGTCCTTGTGCCGCTGAGGCGTTCCATCCTCTCGTGAGAGGCCCTGTCTGAGCTGCATCTGGCGAAGCTAGTATCGACCTCTGTTCGACCAGCATGACGACCACGCCTACCATCAAAGACCGCCTGGCCAAGGCGGTCGGCTACGAATCCGATGATCGCGACTCTGACGTTCCGTCCATCTTGAATGCCGACCTGTTCATCGAGCAGGAGCCGACTGTTGGAGAATTCTTGGCGGAGATCACTCCCACGGCTGCTGGCGTTGGGCGATACATCGCTCGCTTGTTCCCCTTTGTACATTGGATTGGCAAGTACAATCTGATATGGTTCATTGGTGATTTGATTGCCGGTAAGATAAGGACCTCAGATACGAGACGCGCCGTATCTCGAGCTGTTTTTTTCCAGGTTACCTCTATTGACACTCATCGCAGGCGTTACTGTTGGTGCTGTTGTCGTTCCCCAGGGAATGGCCTACGCGCAGCTGGCTCAACTTCCCGTTCAGTATGGACTCTATACATCCTTCATGGGTGTGCTTATTTACTGGTTCTTCGCTACATCCAAGGATATCACCATTGGGGTAAGTGCGCCAAGAACGCCATGCCACGACATGATGCCCGTGTCGAGCATCGAGAATCCGAGACTAACCCTCTCCGTGTAGCCCGTCGCCGTCATGTCCCAGGTCACGGGAGACGTTGTGCTCAAGGCCAAGGCTCAGATCCCTGACGTTGATGGCCCTATCATTGCATCAGCCCTTGCCATCATTACCGGCGCCATCATCGTCTTTCTCGGCCTCGCCCGGCTTGGCTGGCTTGTCGAGTTCATTTCCCTGCCAGCCATTTGCGCCTTCATGACCGGATCTGGCATCAACATTATTGCCGGACAGGTCTCCAAACTCATGGGCATTAGCGGCGTCAACACGCGAGACGCTCCCTACCTGGTCATTATCAATACGCTGAAGAACCTGCCCTCAAGCAAGCTCGACGCAGCCCTGGGACTGACTGCTTTGTTCATGCTGTACCTTATCCGTGGTGTCTGCTCCTACTTGTCCAAGAAGCAGCCGCATCGTGCCAAGACCTACTTCTTCATCTCGACCTTGCGCACCGTCTTCGTCATTTTGCTCTACACGGCCATCAGTGCAGGTGTCAATGTCAGCCACAAGAACCCAAGTTTCAGTCTCATCAGAGACGTTCCTCGAGGTACGAATCCTAACTCCAGCACAACTTTGCCATCTATTTTGGTTCCTTTTGAATAAAATAGTTCATCAGCCACTAACGAATGCTTGCAGGTTTCCAACATGCCGAAGTCCCCAAAGTCGACAAGCGAATCATCTCCTCGTTTGCCTCCGAGATTCCCGCTTCCGTCATCGTCATGCTGATTGAGCACATTTCCATCTCCAAATCCTTTGGTCGCATCAACAACTATATCATCAACCCTTCGCAGGAGCTCATCGCCATCGGTGTAACCAACTTGCTCGGTCCCTTCCTCGGCGCCTACCCTGCCACCGGATCTTTCTCTCGAACTGCTATCAAGTCCAAGGCTGGTGTCCGAACACCCTTTGCCGGTGTCATCACTGCTATTGTCGTCTTGCTTGCTCTGTATGCCCTTCCGGCTGTGTTCTACTACATCCCCAATGCTGCTCTGGCCGCGGTCATCATCCATGCCGTGGGTGACGTTATCACACCTCCCAAGATCATCTTCCACTTCTGGCGCGTCTCGCCCCTCGAGGTGCCCATTTTCTTCGCAGGAGTCCTGGTCACCGTCTTCTCCACTATCGAGAACGGCATCTACACCACCATCGGCATGTCTGCCGCTGTCCTTGTCTGGCGACTATTCCTCAGTCGGGGCCGACAGCTCGGCGTCGCTCGTATCCGAACCGCCAGAGCCAACCAGACCCAAAGCTCCAAGACTCCTGGCGAAGCCGTTGCCGAAGAGTCCGACGAGTCTCTGCGCACTGGTTTCCTCCCGCTTGATCACGAAGATGGCTCCAACCCCCGAGTGGTTGTGCGAAGCCCGTACCCTGGTGTATTCATCTACCGGTTCGCAGAGGGCTTCAACTATCCCAATGCAAGCTTGTACATGAACCATCTCACCGAAACAATCTTCAAGGAGACTCGACGAACAGATCCAGGCACTATCGGCAAACTAGGGGTAAGCCTCCATCAGCCCTTGCTCCCCTTTTTTAGTTTGAGTTCCAAATACCCATCTTACTGACGCATTGTTTTCAGGATCGACCTTGGAATGATCCAACCCCACGTAACCACAAGCTCGACGAAGCCGACGACCACCCAACGCTCAAGGCCGTCATTCTCGACTTCTCCTCCGTCAATAACGTCGACGTCACAGCCGCCCAGAACCTGATCGATGTCCGCAACCAGCTGGACCGCTACGCCGCCCCCGACACAGTCGACTGGCACTTTGCCAACATCGAGAACCGATGGACCAAGCGAGCTCTTGCCGCTGCAGGTTTTGGCTACCGATCCCCCAAGCCTCACCCCGGCGAGGGTCCCGCCCACTGGAAGACCATCTTCAGCATCGCCGACCTCGGTGGTTCCGACAGCGGAGCCAAGGCTGCCGAGGCCGCTGAGCTGGGTGACAAGGGAGACAAGACTGTCAAGGAATATGACGTTGAAAACGCAGGATCAGATATCTCGCGCTTCTCAGACAAGGACGTGCCTCGCAACCCCAGCAGCGCACGTCTGGTCGCCGTCCAGGGTCTCAACAGGCCTTACTTCCACTTTGATCTCCAGGAGGCTGTGGAGGCGGCTATTGCGAATGCGGAGAGGAAGTAATATGAGTGCGCCGATGGTTCTTTTGGGTACATATCTTTTTCTATGGTTGGACACAAGTTCCACTGTTTTAATCTTCACGGGAGCGAATACCTTGCATTTACATGATTATACCTAGCATACACGTTGTGCTCTGAATATAGCAACTGGCAGCGAGTAGTAGACTGCTGGCCATTGGTTTTCCGTCTGTTTACAAATCGATTCCCTGCTGTGCCTGGTCCAAAGTGATGCTGCATACCTCTGCTCTCATCGTCATGGATGTCATGACACCTGCATTTTTGCATTCAACATGCTCTGACAGAGGTACGTACCTGGCCCGCGATCTCATGTCTCATGAGGCATCCTAATCGAGGTCCAGCATTTTCGTTTTCTCCACGCAGATGGCTGATGAGTTGTACGTGCTAATAAAATCGCCGTATCAACACTAAAAAAGACCGTAGCAACGCGCAGTACGTGATTATATCGTTCCATCACGGGTTGATGGTCTTTGTAAGGTGCGTGCCATCAACGCTGCTGTTCGTGGCTCGGGCTCCACATGTCTCATGGCAATCTGGAATTTGCGAATTTATGCCCTACGGCAGCCGTGTTGAGCTGCTATTTTCTGTAAAGGACTTTCACGATGGGTTCTGAGGTCTGGAGAAGATGAAAGGAAGTACTGAAAAAGATGTTCATATTTCTTTTATCGTAAAGATACAATAGGCACATTAGTGGGTGCTTCTTCTCATCTTGACCCTGCTTTGCAGATGTAGCGGCATGACCCCAGTCTTGGGTTACTACGTGAGGAAAGGCATAAACTTGCACGAACGGGAGAATCGCGCGGGTTTCCAACCCTCTTCTCTCTTTCTCTTGCCCCTACGTACTCCGCATAGAAAGAGCACGTTGAGAATTAGAGTGGTCTATTCAACGTGCTGTTCTGAAACAGCTTAGCGGTGGTTCTCAATTTCCCATCACCGTGTAGGGTATCTCACTGATCAAGCAGGTTATCCTAGGCAATCTGGTACCGTCTCGCGCTGTGGCTGTCAAGGACTCACGCATGGGATGACGGGGGCTTATGTAATTGATGCAAGGTTGCACGTAGAGATGACTTGTTTCACGTTCTTTGGCTTTTCGTGCTGGCAAAATTTCCTGCTGCCAGGTTCTGGGCCTTGGCGCATTGACAATACTTTTCTTGATGACTGGGGGAAATTGATTGACATCGGGGCTGAACAAGAGAAATGAGCTGCCCCTGTGCGAATCGTCATTCAAAGCGACTTCATTCATAGTTGAAGATGGAATTGGTGAACAATAGATGCATCAGCATATGAAGTGTTGACCACTAGCGTTTTTTTAAGTTGGCCCGTGTTTATCAATCTGCACAAGAATCCATCCCGATCGAACAAAAAGATGCACAGGGTGGAGACAGTCGCACCAGATGTGACGACATTGCCATGCCAGCCACAGACGGGGCGGCCGGGGGTTCCCATGGCTCGTCTGATAATTCTGCATCGTCATTTTCAAGATTCTGTGTCACAAGAATTCCCTGCTTGACTATGCATCCATCCATGCAGCAGCGCTGCGATTGACGAATTCAGTTTATGCAAGGCAATTTGCTCGCACTTAGTCCTCCAAGCACGAGAACAACCAAGATGCGGCGTGGACATTTGAGGGGGAGGAAGAAATAAATGATAATTTTGGAGATATT
The DNA here is from genome assembly GCA_000222875.2 of Periglandula ipomoeae IasaF13. Taxonomy (NCBI): domain Eukaryota; kingdom Fungi; phylum Ascomycota; class Sordariomycetes; order Hypocreales; family Clavicipitaceae; genus Periglandula; species Periglandula ipomoeae. The sequence continues at coordinate 44,242 of AFRD01000240.1, forward strand.
ACATACGGGCCCCGATAACAGCCCGATCAAAGTCCGAGGCGGCCGGCTTGGCGAGCGTGGTGGTGCAAACGGAGACGGGGGTGGATGGCAAATTGGTTCCGTGTTGGAGACTCCAGATCGAATGAAACCCTGGTGAACCAAGCAGAGATGAGACGGCGCAGATGAATTCATAGTAAAGCAGAGCAGACAGGCTCGTCTCAGACTGTTGAGGCGCAGGGCCCGGGAATGGCTTCTGTCAGAAGAAGTCAGTTCATGAGGTTGTGGTGCGCTCCGGCGCATCCGCTCCGAACAATGAGGACTGCAGCAGCCAGAGGTCAACTGCGTGCGGTGTCAAATCACATCTGATGGTAGCCATGGCAGGCACTTGACTGGGCTGGCGGGCTGTGGCACCCGTGGGACCCGTGGCATCCCTCCAGTCTCTAATACCTGTGCTACCTACCTAGGTATGTATGTAGGCGACTTCGAGCTGCTGGCGGCGCAGCGCTACCGCTATTAACACCGGCTCCACCGCCGCCGGCAATGAGCAATCGCCTCTCTGGCTAGCTGGGCCCACACAGGCCATGCCCCATGCCATGCCCATGCCCGTGTCATGTCCATACGCCGCGACGCCCTACGCCATGGCTGTAATGGTCTATTTGATTGTATTTGTAAACCCAAATTTCCATCTCTCCTCCCCAAACTTCTCCAGCAGCCCTCCTCCGCAGTCCGACTTGCTTGCCTGCTGAAGCAAGACCGCCTTGTTTGATTCTCAGTTGACATTGGGCTCTTCACTGTCATCTTCGAGAGACACGGCGGTTTCCACATGGATCCGTCGTCATCGTCCTCCCGCCGGCCACGCTCCGACTCGCAGCTCCACGCATCCGCCGCCTCTACCACCAGCCGCCCAACGTCCCGTCAACACCATGACCCTGCAACGCCTGCAGAATCGGATGCCCCGGGCGATGAATATTTCGACACTCTGAGCACCGCTCCCTCACGGCGTTCATGACTTTCTACCCTCTCCCTCAACCTCAGTCGGCCCGCCAGTGCGGTCGCTTCAGACGATGGCAACAGCACTGCAGACCGATCGCAGCGGCCGAGTATTCGCATTCGACGAAGCTCCGTTGGGCTGACGGGTGGGCAGCAAGCACAGGATTCTTCCTTATCTATACCCTCCGACACACAGCGACAAAGCAGACATGATCCCGTCCAGGGAAACCGCCCTAGAAGCATTTCTCAGCCCGGCCCAGCGCCGCCCATCGCAGGTGATGGCAGCATCGGAAGGGCCAGGAACTCGCGACGTATGCAGCCGCAAATTGCTTTACCACGATTGACTGAAGAAGGGGCTCGACCGAGCATGGCAGAGCTGGGCTTAGGCCCCGGAGGCACCTCACCTCTGTCTCCGGCTGCATCCACGCCCGTGGGTGCTACGTTGGAGAGAAGTCATAGTGCGGGAGAGGTTGGCATTGGCGACGGTGACAATAGGCAGCGGAGACGAAGCATCGTGGGCAGACTCTTTCGACCAAGCTTGAGGAGGTCATCTGCAGCCGCGCCGCCACAGACTGCCGAGGAAATTGCCGAAGCGAGGCGTACAGACGAATACAACGAGGAATTAGTCGATTGGCTGGATATCATTGGTGAGATTCACTTATTTCTCATACCCAGAATCATGAGGCTAACATACGATCAGATCCCGAAGTCCAGACTCTGTCAACACTCACAAACGTGCAAAACTCGCTTTTCGTGCCGGACCTGGGAAGTTGGATGAACCGGAGGCCGACCTACGTCTTGTCACAACCCGAGCCGCTGACACCTCGACCTGTTACCGGAAAAGAAACGGCCCAACCACCGGAGGAGCCAACTATAGAAGAGGTAGAGGAGGGGGAGGATAGACCACGCCCCGACGAGCAAGACACGATAGAGACCCAGCGCATTCGACGTTCCAACACCATCACCTCGAGACTCTCCGACTCTCACTACGCCGCTCTGCCACATGGAGAGACACTGGAGGGCTGGTCGGCAGCCGAGAAGTGGGAGCTGGATGATCACGTTCGCCACATGTTGCATTCTCGACGGTCCAAGTTCAAGCGGCAAATGAAGGGATTTGGCCAGTACGTCCGACGACCGCTCGGATTTTTCGTTACGCTTTACGCTACGCTCATCACCCTGTTCGGTCTGGCATGGGTACTGTTCCTCATCGGCTGGATCTATGTCGGCGACCAGCAAGTATACGCCATCCATATCATTGACAGTGTTCTTGTGGCGCTCTTTGCCATCATGGGTGATGGTTTGGCTCCCTTCCGCGCCATCGACACCTATCACATGATTTTCATCGCCCGGTACGCCAGGATCATCGCCAAGGCCAAGAAAAAGGCGGCCAAGGCTGCAGGCGTACAGTCTGAATCAAGGACCAGCATTCAAAACACAGATGCGCCAGAAGCAGAAAAGCCAGACGAGTTAAACCCAGGCGAGCCCCGCGCAACAACCACAACTCCTATACCATACATCACCGTCGGACACGCCAACGACGGCCACACCACCGACACCAACAAAGACCAACAGAATGATTTAGACATCGACCTCGAAGAAGACGCCAAATCTACCACGAGCGCCTGCTCCCTCGAGGAAGACTATCTCACCCCCAAGCAGCGCAAATCATTAGCCCATCACCAAAAGAAGCTCGTCAAGTCGCATTCCTTCTACAAGCCCCACGAAACCTTCACCCACCACGCCTTCCCGCTCGGCCACCTCATCGCCATCATCATCCTGCTCGACTGCCACTCGTGTCTGCAAATCTCCCTAGGCGCAACGACATGGGGCATCGACTGCCATCACCGCCCCTTCGCCATCACCGTCATCCTCTGCGTCAGCATCACGTGCAACTTGACTGCGGGGTTGGTCATCATGTTCGGCGACAGGAAGACGCGCAAGAAGGACGTGGTGGATCTGCTGAAGAGGCAGGCCCTCACGGGCGATGCGATGAAGAAGGTGGAGAAGAAGAGGAACAGGGGGGCAGGATACGGATAGCGAGGGGATTTTGACGGGGCAGAGCAGTGCGAATAACTAGGCTTGCTTGATTTGGTTGAATATTGTAGAGGGAAAGTAGAGGGTGGACGTTATTATCTTTTTAATTCTTGGCATTAGCGTGCAAACATATACCATTCAATTACAATTGGCATCTGACATTTGACATTTGGCAAGAGATTATTTCATTGACAAGGCCTCGCTGGATAATTCATGCATGCGACGTGATGACTGAGCTGCTAAATACTGCATCTCAGCTGTTATGTCTATATGTTCCTTGACATTGCGTCAAACAGCACCGCGAACGATGCATCATGTCGATGAAAGTGGCATTATGTTGAGACACCAAGTCACACAGCCTGCCAAGGTGCATTCCAACGGCGGTCGTCATCGAGTAATCACTGCCTGTCATGATCTGAAACAGATTCAACCTTTATTCAACCAATCGCGGCCAGTATCACCATTTATCACAGAGTCAACACACATCAGAACCATCCTGGCATCATGGTCAAATACTGACTCGAACAACTTCATACAATAATATACAAGTAGACCAGCTACAACACTACCTCAACCTCTTAAACGGATGCGCCTCGGTATTAAACACCCACTCATCAAGACTAATCAAGTCGGGTTCCGCAAAAATCAGATAGAAATACTTGAGCGTCTCGCCGAGCCAGAAGCTCTCCATTGAGTCCGTCTGATGGGGCTTTTCACCCTCGGGCGCATTCACATCCTTGACGGCGCTGTACGCTAGTTTCGTGGCCGTCATGGTGTCGATGGCCTTCCACATCTCCCATGCTTTTTCCTGCCACTTCTTGTCGCCTGTGATGCGGTACATGATGAAGACGCTCTCGACGGCCTCAGGGCGGAGAATATAGCGAGCGTCGCCGACGGATGAGAACGAGGGCGGTAAGTTCTCCTTCTCGATGATGGCGGCGGCTTCTTTGGAGGATGGTCGGGAGTGTGCCTTTGCGACTTCTTGGTGCCATTTCTCAGGGTCCCAGGCGCAGGCCTCATTTTTGTCAGGACACGGGGTGAGAAAGAAGGTTTCGGGCATGACGCCACGCGGGAAGGCCTTGTAGGCCCAGACGCAGCCCTCTGTGAGCTTTTCGCCGTACGAGAGGTGTTGCTTGCTTTGGATGAGTTGGCCGCCGAGGGCGAGCATGCCGCCTGTAAAACATGTGAGGTGGCCGCTGGCCGGCTTGAGGTCCTTCTTTCTGGATACGTCATCGGGATTAATTACAACGTAACCCGGGAATAGAACGTCGGCGTTATCCGGGGTCATGGGGCGGAAGAAGAGGGCTTCGCTTGCGGCGTCCATGCTCTTGGTGTATAGGTCGCGGTAGATGCCAGATTGATTCCCGAGAAGCACCATCATCTTGGGGAAGTACTCGTACGTGCTGTCAGCCATGCCACCGAGAGTATAGGTTGTTCCGGCGTCAAAATATTCCTTCATAGCGTCTACTACTATCGGCCACATCCCTTGCAGCTTGCTCTTGTGCTGCGACTCGGCTAGTAACTCGCTGATGTGCTGCACGGCATCGTAGTACTTGGGGTCTTTGGTGATCAGGCTGAGGCGCGTGAACTCCATGGTGAGGGATCCTATCTCTGCGAGTAGAGTCGTGCTCGCGGGCATCTGCTTCTGACCACGGGCTGCTTCGTGTAAATTCCACCGTGTGATGGGCAGGTGATTGGGCGTGTCAAAGGCCTTGTACAGCATGTCACCGACGTTGTGCGCTTTCGTCAACAATCTCTTATCCCCGCTCAAATCATACGCAGATAGTAGGCCACCCAGGAAGCGAATGGCAGTTTCGAAGACGTTGATTTCCTTGTCTCTGGTGGACAGAAAAAGGGCATTCTCCGCAACGTCATACACTGCCTCTTCGAACTCGTCTTTGAGGCCCATGATCCATAGCGTGTCCAGCGAGTCGATGAGCGTGGCACCCCATCCACCAAAGGTATCCTTTGCGCCGCCCGAAATAGGGGCGACCTCGTCATGAAGCCATGCGTATTTCTTGTAGGCATTCCACGATTTGATGAAGGAGTCCTTGATGTCTTGCTGTCGGGACAATCGCACTTTCTTCTCCGCAGCAGTCTCGGCTGCAAACTTGGTCTGCACAGGCGGCAGCGTGTCCACGGCGGCAGTGGGCAGGGGCCGAAATGTTGCCACGGGGAAGTTGTGCTCGATGGTCCTCCAGAAGTAGTCCTTCTCGGGCTCGTAACTGGGTCTCTTGGTGACGGGCTTCACGGGGGCTTTCCCGCTGTCGGCTGCCGAGAGCTCCCATGCTCTCCAGATGATCAGCACGACGAAGAGGGCCAGGAAGCCCGAGAGAATCCGCCGCCGGCCGAGACTTATCATGATGGTGGACGTGATGAGTGTGACATGGGGTGAGATGCGACGAGTACTGAAACTATGAGGGGGATGTGTCGGTTATATGAATGTCGATATGGGGAGATGAAGACGGAATAATGCATCAGATGAACATGGCGTTGGCAGTGAGACAGCTGGCCGGTTGCGATGCTAAAAAAAAGTGGGCGGAACGCGGGTGGCTGCAGCCCCGTGATTGGACAGGAGGCAGTTGACAAGCTACGGGCAGCTCGAGAACAGCGCTCCGTTTCTGTACTTTGTAAATCCCTCACCAAATCTATAATAACGGAAATTAAGAAATTTTCCGCTGTAAAAAACTTGGGAGATTGGACAGGAGTTTCGAGGTGAACACCAACATTAACTCGAATCGCCAATTTCAACGAGATACCAGATGTCCCAATTTGGTCGCAGTTGGATTGACGTCAATTCTCAGGGGCACAGCAAAGCTCCAGTCTCCACAATTTACGCTAGACACAAATTCGCACTAATCAATGCCATCAAAAATAGATCAGATTAGATGTTGCAGCAGTACTTACCAAATGCCACATCCAATATTGACATTTTTACAATATCATGCCTCGGAAGAAAGCTGCCGAGCATGGAATATTGAGCCACCATATGGTTGAAGCAAAATTGACTCTGCGCTAGTAGATATATAGTTTATTGTAAGTGGTCATCACAATCTACAGCGGGCATCGTAGCATCTAATCAGAAGTTCCAGTGGCAAAATATCCCATGGGGGAGAAAAGAACAAACAGCCCGAATGTTGATATATAGGTTATGATCGAAGGACGTTGACTTATGCCGCAGGATGGTAGTCGGGATGTCGCGGCCGCGCCTGTCGAGTGTGTCGTCATCTCCGCGGTTGCAAGCGCCGACATGGCTGAGGGTGAATCTGAAGTAGGCATCGCGGTGGCCGCCGTACCGTCAAAGGCCATTGCCTGCACCAGCAAGAATTCCGACAAGGTCGTACTGGTCAAGGTCGTCTTCCCAGCTTCATCATACAGAGTCATGTCCACGTAAAGACCGGCCTCCACACGAGACGTGCACCAGGCGCCCTGGCCCGGACGTTGCTTGTTGGAAGCCCAATGCGGGGCGTAGAGGCCATAGGCGCTGAAATAATTAGTGTCAAATAAGGCAAGACTGCTGAAAGGATTAAAAACTTACCTCGGGCAGCAGATGATATACGACGCATTGTAGTTGTACGTCTCCCACCTGTCTGGGCAGACCAACTGCTCAAAGGGAGACATTGCCGCCGTCGCCGTCGCGCTGGCCAAGAGAGGCTCCGGATAGCATGACGTGAGAGTGAGATTAGGCACAGGTTTGATGATGTTCTGCCAGAGATCCCGTGTGGCATCCGGGTACTGGGTGATACCGCCAAGGCAGTCCGAAGGCAGTGTAAAAATGGTGGTCAGGGCCCAGCGAGGAGGATCCGTTGGCTTTGGGGTTTCCAGCGTCGTCCTGATTTGGGATGTGAATGATGATGTCGAGGATGTGGAAGATGTGGAAGATGTCGTCGTGGGTGTGCTGGAAGGGGCCCTTGCTGGGGATGTCGCACCGGGCGTTATAATGGTCAGTGTCTCGAGGATCCCTCTGTGTTCAATTTCGACAGCGCGAGCCTCTGCCGCTTCATTGTTTCCTTTGACCAAGGCTGAGTTGCTGAGCATCAGCCCTCCGGGGACAGAGATGTAACGCATCTCTGGTAGGGAGCTCGATTGCGAGAGCAGACGCTGAGGGCTAAGCCAA